>JAEIIH010023169.1:0-20877 GCA_018904745.1 Drosophila orosa
AATAAATTTGCAATAAAAATCGTCTAATCTCCAATTGTATTCAAGAGTAAAATAAATTACCATCATAATAGCAATTTAAAGAATATTTGTAAACAATTTCCAATGCAAAATATCAAGAAAATCAAGTTTAAGTATAATTATACAAGAAAAGAACCTCAAAAATCAATTATAAAATCGTGAATTGAGCCCTTTTTCTGTGTAACTTCCAACTTTCTTTCGTGTTAGTGGTGATTAATTCAGTTAAAGCAATGCAATGTGTGTACAAATGTGTGTGAGTAAGGTGTTAAACGGTAATGTGGTGTTAATGAGTAAATGCAGCCAAAAACAACGGGGAGATGGGAATATTAAAAAAAAAAAAACTGTGGGAAGGTGCCAAGCAGGTACAGGGGTCTCAGGGGATCAACAAACAAATCAAAAGGGGGTTCCTTCAAACCCTATCTTACCGCTTTCATGATGCTCTTGTCCCAGGCCACACAGGATTCCAGGACGTACAGGGCCATTGCCAGCTGAGCGGTGGTGTGCGATCGGGAGACTGCATCCCGCCACTGCACCAGGCCCTTGGGTATATTCTCCACCTTCTCATCGCGATCGCTGTCACAGTTGCTTGCCGGCGAGGCATTGCCCGAGTTGGCCTCCGGATCACAGGGTGTGGTTACGCCTCCTCCACTGGGATTCACAGCTGCCGTCGTGGAAGCTGCTGCTGCTGCCGCCAGAGCCATGGTGCGCTCATTGAAAGATGAAGGATTAAGGCTATTGTTGCCTGTGCCCGATCCCGATCCCTGCTGCGCCTGCTGTTGCTGCTGCTGTTGTTGGGCCAACTGCTGTTGCTGCTGTTGCTGCATCTGCAGGAGATATGCTGCCGCCGAGGCCGAGTTCTGAGTCTGAGTCGTCGTGTGCTGATTCTGGGCAATCACCGCCAAGTGAGCGTCGCCTGTCTGGGAGCCCAGCGGTGGCTTCAAGTACCGCCGCTCGATATTCGCCTCCAAATCAATGATCCGCTCGCGTATCATCGGTATAATGCTCACAAACTCCTCCTCGGTGACATCTTCCTGGCTGGAATCGAGCGTTAGTTCGCTTTCCACGCGATTCGGCAGCTGCCAGTTCTTTAGTTGCATCGAAGCACTGGCCACCTTGTCCTCCAGCGACTCGAGTTGCTCTAGCAAAGCCAATTCCACACGCTTGGCCACCTTGGGGTTCCAATCGCCCGACTGATCGGGCATCATGAACTCCTCCAAGTGCTCAGGATCGGATTTAAGTTGATAGCTCACGCCTAGGGGCTGTTCGAGGCCAAGGAACCTCTGGAGATTCTCCTGGAGTTCACGTTCCCTCAACCCAGAGGGATTCAGGGTTTTGAGGAGCTGACGCAGCTTCTGATCATCGTCCAGTTGCCACCAGCCATAGCGTTGCCGTCGAGGCACATAGACGCCATGTACACGTTCCGGAAAGCCTGCTAGCTTCACCTGCTCCAGCAGCCGATGCTCGTCGGGGGTCATGGAGAGCGGCAGCGGTATGTCAATGGGTATATACGTTTGGACACTGCTCAGCGACATGTTGGCTATGTTGTGGTAATAGGCCTGTGACAATGCCTCATCCAGACGCAGCTCAATCTTGGGCTTCACATCCCCCACTGCTGCTGATGCTGCTCCTCCTCCTCCCGTGTCTGGCGGTGCATCAGAGCGCAAGCGAAAAAACTTGTCCTTAGTCGCTCCGGTTAGCTCCTCAGCATCCGCTTCTCCTCCGCCGCCGGCGGCGACAATCTCCTTCAGCTTGATGGCCCTCATCTCCTCATCATCTTCAGTCGTCTCATCGTCGACATGGTGGCGATGAGGAGAGCCCAGACCGTTTTTTGACTCCACCTTGCTGCTGCTGTTGGTGCTGCTGTTGTGATACTCCTCCATTTTGGCCAGCATTTGCTTCTCATCGAGGCCGCTCAGCGAAAAGATGCACTCGTGACCGAGTTTCCCAGCGTCCACCTTGCACTCGTCCATGGGTATGGAATAGTATTGCATATTGTTGATTAAATCCCATGGATGACCCTGCAACTGCAGCTGAGCCGAGCAATTGTGATTCGCATAGCCATGCTGAAGTTCTTGGGCCACCTGGCCGCCCTCCTCCGCTGGCAGTTCGCTAATCAGTGGCACTTCGCGACGGACAATGGAGAACCATTTGGGTGTATCATCCACGCTCGTTGTGGAGACTATAATGCAATCATCTTCCTTCTTCAAATCCTCCATTTTGATCACATTTTGTCCCAAAGCCAAACCCAAACCTAGATTTAAGCCCGTTTCCAACTTATCACAGTTGTTGCTTCCATTGTTGGTGTTGGTGTTGTTGTTGTTGTTATTGCTATTGTTGTTATTATTGTTGTTGAGAGTGGTGATGGCTGTGTTGGGCGGCATCAGGTTGCCGGGCATGGCTGGTATTTTGATTTCCGCCTCGAAATCTGTTTTGGTGGCAATCATGGTCGTTGGCGGCGGTCCCATTAGCTCCATTTCGGATTTGACCTTGATTTCGGGACGTGGTGGTTCTGGTTTTGGAGGAGGCGGCACATCGTCATCATCATCGCCAAGATCTACAATCTCAGGCTCCACCTTGTTGATTTCGGTGACATCGTCATCGTCGTCGTCGTCTTCTTCGTTGTCGTTGACTGCCCCCTCATCATTATTCTCTTCTTGATGAGCATTTGTAGCGCATTTTTGTGGTGCATTTTCCTCGTTAAGCTGTCCATCTTCTAGTGTTTCATCCACCTCCATGGGCTGCTGTTCTTCGTCGGCTTGGTTTTCCTTCTCAGCGCTGTCTTTCTCAGCCTTTTCCTTCTCCTCCTGCTCTTTCTCGTCGGCACCTACACCTTCTTCCTCCTTCTTCTTATCATCCATGCCTTCCAATGCCTCGTGATAGCCGCATATATCATTCTGCGCCGACTCCAAGGCTTCTATAAAGATGCCACCCGCCTTGGGCAGCTTCCAGTAGCGTCGCCAGAAGCGATCCTGACCGAAACATGCGGCTCTCAGCTGATTGGTGCTCTTCTCCAACGCTTCTTTGCAGTTTAAAGAAGCTCGGACGATCTTGTCGAGCTTCTTTTGCAACTCATCAGCGCTCAGGCGATTGTC
The DNA here is from genome assembly GCA_018904745.1 of Drosophila orosa. NCBI lineage: Eukaryota > Metazoa > Arthropoda > Insecta > Diptera > Drosophilidae > Drosophila > Drosophila orosa. The sequence continues at coordinate 3,111 of JAEIIH010023169.1, forward strand.
TTCGTCTTCCTCCACATTGGTGATCTCTGAATCGAGATCGGAGAGATCATCATCAATGATGCTGACGTCGTGATGATGATGATGATGCTGCTGGTCATCGTTAATGGAGTTGCGGGCGCCGCTCTTCTTGGCCTGAAGCAGGGCATCGGCAGCAGCGCTGGCCGTGGTTGTTGTCGTCGGTGTGCTGGAACCATTGTGCTGATAGGTGGGCGTTGTGGTTATATCCTGCTGTTTGCTGGGCGTCAACTGGGTGTCCACTTGCTGGCTCAGACTCTTGGCGGGACTCACCAGAGAGTCCTCATCCGCCACGCTGTCCACTTCCATGGGTTGTGGTGGCTCCTTAATGGGCGTGGCCTGTTCATCCTGTTCCTGGTCCTCTTCCTGAGGCTTTTCACCATTCGGCGAGGCTATCTTAGCTACAGCTTCTCCATCGACTCCCTCTGCTTCTGCCGCCGCCTTGGCCGCCTCCTCCTCTTCGGCTGCCTGCTGCTTTTGGCGCTCGGCATCCAGCTTCTGTTGTGCCACCAGTGCCTGCATGGCCGCCTCCCGTTCCGCCTGTGCTCGCTCATACGCCTCGATGCGTGCCTTGCGCATATGCAGCGCCTTGTACTTGCGCACCTTCATGTCCGTCATGTACTTCTCCTTGCGCATCTGGGCGCAGGTCTCCAGGCTGCCATCGATCTGGCGCAGCACGGCCTTGTTCATCAGCAGATCGTTGCACAGGTGGGCGAGCATCTGAGCCTTGCGCGTGGGATTCAGGGCCACAAAGGGTCGATCCTTGAGCGACTGCGACAGCTTCCAGGTGTCATTCTCATGCAGAAGCTTGTAATACTCTTGATTCTTGGCCGAATGCGAGTGTGTGGACGAGTCAGCGTCCAACTGATGATGATCGGGCACTCGTCGCTCTCTCTCCCGATCCACAGTGATGCCATGCATCTGCCGCACTTCACCCGTGGCCGTGGCATACAGATAAATCCTCAAAATCTCCGAAACATTCGAGTTTGTAATATCAGCATTGCGTAACGACTGACCAAGGAGAGTGGTATGCCTGCCGGGATTCGGTACACCTGGATCTTCGATGGCACACACCAGCAGGTGCGTCATTACGGATAACAACTCCTCCTCGGCATCGGCACAACTGTCACTGATCAGGGCATCGTGCAGATTCTGCAGGGAAGGCAGTGACTCCATGTCAAAGCCCAGAGTCTCGCCAAAGTTGTGAAGGAACTCAAAGACCATCAGCAGATCGGCCATAGCCTGGCCAGGCAGACGGTTGCCTGCAATGCGCTCTAGCTCGGGTATGACCAACTCTTGGGGCAGTTCCGAGTCCTCATTGGGTCGCCGTATCAACTGCAGGATCTCTGCATCCCTTTTCCGCTCGGCCATGCGACGTTCGCGTAGAAGCAGGCGATCGAGTACCAGTTGATGCTTCTTCTTTTCGCGCTCCTCAAACTTGCGACGCAGCTCCAGCATTCGTATGAGGTTCATGTGCTGGCGACGACGCTCGCGTTCCTTTTTTGTGTTAAAAATATTTAATATATAGTTTTTTTAGGGATGAAAATCTTCAATTTCTTACCATTTCAGCAGCTAGTAAAAGTTCCTTTTGTTTCTGCATTTCCTAAAGTAAAGTTTGGGTGAGAGAAAAGGGATTTATATTTAATAAAATAAAGCAAATAAATTAACTGATACTGAGAGCAGGTAATGATGAATGTAAATAAGCTATAGAATACCTAAAATGTGCCATATAATACAATTAAAGCCAAAGTCGTCTCAATAAATTATTTAGTTAATATTTAGTTCATATTAATTATTAATTTAGTTTAAAATTTGGAAACCCCATAATTCTAGAAATTTCGACCAAGTTCTCAGTCTTAACAGACCTAAAACACTACCTGCCTTCTCTAGTATCAGTTTATAAAGTTTAAAGGCATTTTGTTTACTAATAAATGTCTAAGAAATGAATTTAGATAAATAAAAACCCTTCGAAAATGTCTCAATTTAAAAAGCATAAACCCAGAGCTTGTAAATAAAAGTGGAAGTAAGCCTTTACTCTAGGAAATCGTCTTCGTTTTCTTAGTTTGTCGGTTCTTTGGTTAAATATTCTATATTATTTTTCTAAATAGTCTACGTCAGCGATGGGCACGCCGTAACTCAATTTGCTCACGCTGCTTTAACCGTAATCTTTTTTCGGAGGCAGCTGGCCGAGCTGCTGCTCAAACCGTTAGTTCTCGGGCCCACCGCTGCCTTAAGTTAAAGGATCTTCGCTTAAATATTCTACAATATTATTTATTTACAAAGTTAACGATTCTTTGATAAAATATTGTACAATATTATTATTTTACAATCAAGTAAAACCAAAGAAACCAAAAAATAGGACAAGACTCTCTTATTAATCGAATACCCAAAACTGAAACCAAACCAGAGAACATAAACCCATTCTTAATTCTCTGTTTAAAACCCAAAAATCATCATCAACTAATATTTACAAGCTCTGGAATTAAGCAATGATCCCCCGCGCCAAAACAGAACATATTACAGATGTCGGATTACGTATTTCAGTTTACAAAACAACGGACAGAACAGTGAGTTTTGTAAAAATGCTAGTTATGTTCGCTTTGTACCTGTTCCTTAGCTAAAATGGCCTCCTGACGACGCTTCTCTTTCTCCTAGATTTTGCAGCAAAATAAAATACAATAAAATTATGCAGATTATGCAGAAATACTGACACAATAAGCTGAAAGTGAAGTGAAGCTACTAACCTGTTGCTTTTTCAGCAATTCCTCCTGCTTAAGGCGATCTAATTCCTCCTGACGCTTCTTGCGTTCCTACAATAAATAATAAATTAATATCTATCCTTGTTATCTTTTAATATTAATAGCTACCTCAACGGCCTGCTGATTCTTTAGCTCCTTCTCCTTGCGCTGCTGCTCTAACTTGGCATTCTTCTCCTGCCTCGCCTTCTCCTTATTCCTGGCCAACTCCTCCTTTTGCAGCTTCTTGGCATCCCGCATGGCCTGCTGCTGCTTGGCTATTTCAATGCGTTGCTCCACATTGAGAGTTTGACGGGTAAAGACCTTTAAATCCTCTAGCCGCTTGGCCACATCCTCGTCCGTCATGCGTATATATTCACCATCATTGGCATAGGGCGGTGGTGCGGGCTGTAGAAATGAACCAACAATGGCTCGGGCAGAGAAACTAAAGTTCTCACGACTCAGATTCGAGGGTTGCTGTTGCTCCAGAATCTGTGTGGCGTTTAGAGAGGGAATTATTAGTGGGAATCTTGGTGAAAGTAGAGAGAGAAATGGGTTTGTGTGTTCCAAAAGTTTCTTTATGTTTTTTAATAACAAGTTTTGCCCTACAAACTCACAGCAAAAACCTGGCCAATGCTCTTCAAAGGCGCTGTACTGCCGCCCGGCGCATAGTAGGTGACTTCGCCACGGATTTGTCCTTGTTTGGTGAGGCCACGGATCACTGTCTCACGTTTCCAGCCCAGTTCCAGGGGCACCCTTAGCTCTGCCACATTAAGGATGTTGGCATCTTCAGACTCTGATTCCGAGAGGCCACTTTCGGCAGCCACACTCTCCGAATCCGTCGAGGTTTCCATGTGGGCATTCGCCTCGCTCAAAGCCAAACGGATTTTCTCCTGAAAAATTAACAAAATATAATTATTATAGTTATAAATATTGTAAGCCTGATCAACTTACTATATCAGCTCCTTGTTGCAGCAGCTGCTGCGTGGCCAGCATGGGTTTGAGGCCCACGGCTCGTGATTGTGCCAGCAGTGAGGCCACCGTGTTCTTTTTCGGCTTGGAAACGCCACGTCCCAGATTCCTGGGGCGTCCCTCCTTGTAAGAGGATGAACCACCGCCACCGCCTGACCCGGAACCCGAACCCGAACCTGTGCCTGCACCAGCAGGAGCTGGTGAAGTGCCACCGCTGCCGGAAATGGAACCACCTGGCATGCCGCCAGCTGTGCCACCCAAGGCCGCTGTTATGGAACTCAAACTCTGCAGGCTATTCCCTCCCTGACCGCCACTGGTCGCCGCCGCCTGATAGTCACTGGCCAAGCTGGCCAGCGCTGCTGCACTGGAAGAGGAAGCTCCACCGCCGCCGCCAGAAGAGGGATTATTTGTGCTCTTATCCGATGGCTTCATGGAAAGATTGAGCGGTGCATCAAAGTCATCAATGGTAATGGGATTCGAGGCAGAGCCCACAGCGCCCGCTGGCGGGCCAGAGGCATTATTGGCATTGGCATTGGCCTTCAAACTGAGATTCACACCGCCCGAGGTGGGTGCATGATCGGTGGTGGTCAGGTCATGGATTTCCTTGCCCTTGCTGGACAGATTGTATGCGCCATTCGAGGTGATGGTGGGTGGCAGTTTAATCACCTCTACGCGATCACTGGAGGAGCTCTGATTGAGTAGATTGCTGGTTGCTGCGGCTGAGGAGGAACTGCTACTGGTGGTTGTCGATGAGCTGGCCTTGCTTACGGTCAACTGATCAAGTGGATTGCCGACTCCAACACCTTGCAATCCCGCCAGACCAGCCATGCCAGAGATTCCTGCTGCTCCAAGCATTCCCTGTAGCTGGGCTTGCTGTTGCGCAGCCTGCTGCTGTTGCTGTTGCTGCTGCTGCTGTTGCTGCTGCGCCTGCTGATGGTGATGATGATGCTGTTGCTGCGCCTGTTGATGCTGTTGCTGGGCAGCTGCCGCCATGGCAGCATACTCCATTTCGAGTCTAGCCCGTTTGGCGGGACTGAGACCTGGAAATGCAAGCAAAGAGGAAATGGCATTTGTGGTGCTATCAAGCTCTTTTTGTGCTTGTTGGAGTAAGTGTTGTTCTGCTTGTTGGTGTGCTTGTTGTTGTAATTGTTGGTGTGATTGTTGTTGATGTTTCTGTTGTTGTGTTGTGGTTTCTGTTTCGGAAATAGTCTTTTTGCGACCACGCGATGTAGTACCAGGTATTTTGGGTCCCACAATCGAGGACGTATACTTGATAATCTCCGTGTCCGGCGGCAGGCGTACTCCCAGCAAAGAGGGATGATCACTGCCAGATCTAGTAATTGGAAATAAAGAGATAATTAAAGGGTTATTAAAGATTTCCCTTAAGTTACACTCACCCCATCATATAATCCTTGGCACTGGCTCCCTTGCCCCCCGAACCCGATCCACTTCCACCCATTTGCTGCTGCTGCTGCTGCTGTGAGGCGGATGAAGAGGACGTAATCGTAGCCGAGGGCGGCGCCACTCCTGTACTAGCCGCAAATGCATTCATTGCCGCCTGCATACTCTGCTGCGGCGTCATTCCCAAAGCTCCAAATTGTGACAACGAGTTGAGAGCATTAAGCGATGGATTATTCTTATCCCGATCCTTGCCCGACGATGACGAAGAGCCCGAGTGTGGTGACATCAAAGGATTGCTGCCCGACAAACTGGGATGCATGCCGCCTAGCGATGCATTGCTGGCACTGACACTGGTAGAAGCCTTGCCACCGCTGGACATAATACCTGTGCCGCCTCCACCCATTCCCATGCCATGGCCATGCAGAGAAGAGGAAGAGGATGAGCCTCCACCAGATTTCTTAGAGGAAGAACCACCGCCCGAACCCGAACCCGAGGAGGCAGCAGCTGCCACAGCCTGCATGGCCAGCAGTTCCTTGTGCAAAGTCACTGGATCATAGGCAGAGCCAGGATTACTGGCCAGACTGCTGCTGCTCGTCATGGTCGAGGGTTTGCCATAGGCGCTAGCCGTGCTCTGCGGGGTTAAAAGAATATAATTAATACACAACTCTAAGAAAGAACTCAAACCCAAACTCACCTTGTAGCCGCCATGCCCGCTATTGGTGGATATCGAACCACTGCCCGTGCTCACCGATTGCGGCATGCTGGTGCCCGGCACCACACCAAAGCCATGCATGCTGGCCAAGGCAGCCGCTGGATTATTGGCCGCTGCAGCTGCCGCCGCCGCTGCTGCTGCATTCAAGCTATTGGCCAGGCTTTGTTGTTGCTGCTGCTGCTGCTGTTGTTGCTGTTGAGCGGCACGCTTCTCCTTGCGCGACTTGTTTGACTTGCTGCCCGAAGAACCAGATGATGAGCCACCATTGCCACTAGCACCGCCAGCACCACCAGCTCCTAGAACACCAGAACCACCGCCGCCACTGCCACCGGAACCGCCAGCTCCGGCGCCGCCCATGCCCATGGCCGCGGGGCCAAAGGCAGCCGCCAAGTCGGGATGGGGAAAGGGTGAGAGGCCAGAGGCTTGCAGGCGACTGAAGTAATCCTGGGCAGCTAGTTGGGCCATGGACCACCAGCCTGTAAAGGGGGGGAAGGTGAGAGTTTCATTAGAAAATGTTACATTTCTATATAATTATTCATATTTTCTATAAAGTACTCCTTAAACTGTAAAATTATTATAAATAAAATTATTCTTGACCGGTTTTCCTTTAAAATAATCTTTAAAATCTGAGAATTTCACTTGAAAATGTTACATTTCTATATAATTATTAATATTTCCTATAAACTACTCTTTAACTCTGAGAGTTTCACTAGAAAATGTAAGTTTTGGCGGTTTTTTATAAATAATTCCTATAAACTACTCTTTAAACAGTGAAATTATTATTAATAAAATTATGCTTGACCATTTTTTTACTGTTTTTTTTAAATATTTCCTTTAAATTAATCTTTAAACTCTGAAATTATTATAAATAAAATTATGATTGACCATTTTTCACTGTTTTTATAAATTTTTCCTGAAAGAAACTATTTTAAACTGTGAAATTATATTAAATAAAATTATGCTTGACCATTTTTAAGTGTTTTTATAAATATTTCCTATGGGAAACAATTTCACTGTTTTTATAAATATTATCTATAAAAAAACTATCTAAAACTGTGAAATAAATACAAAAAACATTATGCTTGACCATTTTTCACTGCCCCTGCTGAATGGCATTAATTTGTGGCCAGTGTAAAGCTAATGGCAAGCCACTAACAGCGTTTTTATAGGAGAATTCTCTTCAAATGCCAAGCATAACAAGCCAGACACTTGCTGTTTCAACTCCAAATAATACATAAATTACAGAGAATTACTTGTAAGATAACAAACTTATTTTTGCTGAATAAAAACCGAACTTGCTTGCTTAGATTTTGCATTAAAATAAGCATAAACACTTTGCTTTTTAAGGCTTTAATTTGTGGCCTGCTGAAAACTCTATTAAAACATGTTTTTTTTTTTTTTCCTTTTTTTGGTGGTGGAATGTGCCGACATTTTACTCACTTGCTGGATGCAAACCGGCCAAACTGGCCGCCTGTGAGGCAGCCACTGCCATGGTGTTCTGATGATGATGTGCACCCGCCGCCGCCGCTGCTGCAGCGGCCATCGAATACCGATCATTGGCAGCAGCGCCTGCAGCATTTGGCAGCAAACCCAATCCTGCAGCGGCGGCGGCATTAAACTGTGAATTGAACAGCGGATTGGAGGCCGCAGCAGCAGCTGCCGCTCCTGTAGGATCACGGCCCCAATAAGCTGCAAGTTAAGCGTTATAATTAGTAAATATTTCAGGAGTTAGAGGTTTAGAGGGTTTTAAAACTCACCAAAGAGAGAGGCTGCATCTAGGAGGCCGGTGGGATCGTGGGGCCCCCCGGCTCCAGCGCCACCGCCCGCATTCGAGTTTTTGTTGGAGTTTTTGCCATCGTTGCCGCTGCCATCGCCGGCATTTTTGTTCATGTTCAAAAGTACCCTTTAGTTTCTAAAAAACCCCAACAACAATTGTTGTGTGTGCGTTACATGCGTTGCGAGTCTGCAAAGAAAATTAAAAAGAAAAATTAAGAATTATTTTCAGGGAAAATCAAGGAAAGTTCATAAAGAAATAATACATTTATTTATTAAATTAAAAATTTAATTTAATTTTCATTTTTATCAACTGTTGAATTAACTTTTCGAGGCCCCACTGTAATTAATTAATGAATTAAAACCAAGACAACGCACAAAAACAATTCATCAATCGGTTTTGGACACTTCTCCTTCACTCCACTTCTCCTTTTTTTTACTCCGCTCTCTGTGTTGGCAATGCCGCAACGCTTGGACCGAAACTCGAGCACAAAGCAGAAACGGCCGAAATATGAAAAGCAAAACAAAACTAAAAAAACTACACGCCACCAAACGGAAGCAGAAGCCGCGCTCGCTCGCTCGCTCTCTCTCTCTCAATCCCTTGGTGTGCGTGAGAGCGGCAATGGCGGTGGCAGAGCAAAAAGAGCGAGCACAGCTCACCACTACACCTGCAACTCGGCGGCAGAGCGGCGAATTCAACGCGCAGTTCAAACAAATTTAGCGGCGAATACAAATTTACGCACAATATTGCATTTTGTTTAATAATAAAACAGAAAATCTTAAATTTTTGCAAGTCAGCTGAAAATTATTCCTCTGACTTTGCATTTTTTTAAGAAAACTAAACTAAAACCAAAAGGCAACAAAAATCCAAGTAACACACACACGCACACACTCGTAAGCAGACTGCAGCTGCGACGGCGGCGACTGCGAAAAGCAATGCATACACAAGGCGAAAAAAAAAGAAGAGAATAATTTCGTTCACAGCATTTTGCACTGTTTTTTTTTCGTGCTCCCCAAACGAGCGTTTTTAGCACTTTTACAAATTCATTCATGAAATTTGTGCACAACTTTATGGCGTTTAAAGCGACACACTGTCTGCTGCTTTTTAACTGCTCTGTATTATTTTTATTATTATTATTACTTTTGCTGAGGGCAGCATTTGACATCGCCTTTTGTTTACACACGGCTAATGCATTTTTTTTGTTGCTCGATTTTAAGTTAAACAATTAACAAAAATATTTACAAGCGCCGTTTCAAGCGTCCGTCTGTGTTTGTGATTTCGCGGCGAATGAGCGGAGAGAGCAAAGAGCGCGACAACCGCAAGCGACGGACCGTGTTACAAGTGGAAACGAAACAGCGAGAGCGTATGAGTGCGACAAGGAGAGGGAGTGGGAGAGAGCGCGAGAGAGGCGCGTTTGACAAGCAGACAGATGAATGGTCGCCGCTTTGGCAATTCCTTTTGTTGTTGTTGCCACGCACCGTGGTTTGATAATTGCCCAGTTTTTGCATTGCACTCCTTTCCTTAGTTGTTGCCGTTTTTTTTTGTTGTTTTTGTATTATTATTTTAGCTGTATTAATCACTTTAATGAGGCAACGTTTAGTCCGCTAAGGTGGAGCCCACTCTCTGTTCGCTAATAACTGTAATTGCGCACTCTTCTTTCCGCTTTCAGCTGCCTGCCTTTCTTTCTGTCTTTTCGTCGTCTCTCTGTGCTTTTTTTTCTGTTGTCACGCATCGGCAGGCGACAGATGTGCGCTCTTATCAGGGAAGAGGGGGGGAGAAAGGAGGTGGGTTTATGGCCAAAGGGGGTGGGGGGAGTCTGCGAATGAGCGTTCGCAATTTATAACAAGCAAGAAATAAAACAAATAGCCGCAGCGCCTTAGCGTTACAGTGGAGCTTGTCTAAGGGAAACGGGGGAAAAAAACTAAAGAATTAAGAAAGTAATTTTCGATTTACCCATTGATTAATGATAGGTTTTTAGAACTAAAAATTATGTTGACCTATTAAGACATTAAATACACAATCTTCTCTAAAGACTTTGCACTGTAAAATTGTTGGCCTTTGTCTTGTTCTTCTTCAACTTGACTTCGGACCAGACCGCACAAGTGGAAGGGAGAAGAATGTCCTAGAAGCGGGTGTGGGAGCGAGCGAGCAATATGATTCGGGCATTTGTCTTTGACACTGCCACACTCCACTGCCGACTGCCACTGCCTCTGCCAACGTCGCGGGGGCGGCAGCGCTGCTGGCTTTGACGCTGGCGATTGAGAAGGTGTGTGCGTTTGTTGCTGTTCCTTGTTGTTTTCTTTGGATTTCTTTTTTATTTTGCTTCTTTTTTTTCGCTATGTGTGTATGTTTGTGTTTGTGTGATTCGCCTCGCTCGCTCTCGCTTCCTCCTTCTCCTCCTCCTCGTCGCTCCGTCGGCCATCAATATTTCGTGAGTGACAGCGGCGAACAAATGTGAAATTCTTCTCATATTGTGCTGGCGTCACTCCACCGGTGACGGCCGCCGCCCCCAACCCACCCCCCTCTATGGCTCACCCCTACCCTTTGGCTGTTTGCTCTTGATTATCTTCTCTTTCTAGCTCAATTGGCCGACTGTCTGTCCATCGCTCATGGGTTTTATTTTATTTTATTTTTTTTCTCTGTGTGCTTGGATTCGTGTTATATCTTACACACACTTGTGTACCTGCACACACACTTACAGATAGCGCCGCCGTTTCGTTTGATTTGCCATTAAAAAAATAAGTTTATGTTTTTTTGCTGTGCTTTTTATTTCGCCTTTTGCCCGGGTCAATAAATACGAAAAGCTAATCAATTGTTCAACAAAAAACCACATACAATTAAACTTTAGCTGACAAAGTTTTTATATGGTTTAAGTCAGCGGAGGGCACGAGATCTAACGGCTTGAGCAGCAGCTCGACCAGCTGGCCTCCGAAAAAAGATAACGGTTTGAGCAGCGTGAGCATATTGAGCCACGGCGTGCCCATCGCTGGTTTAAGTGATTAAATTTACCATGGAATTTGGGTTAAAAATTAACTAAAGTAGTTTTCTAAATAAAATATAATATAAAGGATCACATTTCGAAGAGATTTATGGTTTATTGTCCCTAAAGATACAATTTCTATAGAGATATGTATATCCATTGATAGGTAAAAATTTATAAATATTATATTTCCCATGGAATTTGGGTTAAAAATAAGCTAAAGTAGCTTTCTGAATGAAATATAATATAATAAATAGATCACATTTATAAGAGATGTATGGTTTATTGTAATCCTCCGATTTTTTTTAGTAGTAAAACTTTTTGTTTTTTAATTTTAAAAGAACTTGCTTCTGATTTTGCAACCAAGTCTGCTTTTTCCACACCTTTTATAGTCTTCCAAAGTAGTTGTTAATATTATAAATTTATCTAGATTAATTATAATGCTTACTGAATTGCTAAATTTTAACTTAAAGCCTGAAAATTAATTCAAAATTACATATATTTTTTTCTTTGTTTCTTTGTCTTCTACGGATGGTTTTATTTATGTTAATTTCCTTAAAAAAAAACAAAAAAAAAACTGTCTCTTGCTCTGAATGCTCGACTTGTTTGTTGTTGTTCTTTTGTGGTGTTTCATGGTGTTTTGAAAAAACTAAACAAAAAAACTGCTTTCATACTTACACACACATACACACACACTTACATGCATATAACATCACATACACACAAATGTTTAAACATGAATGCTTATGTTTTGCCCGTTACCGTTACCCGTTACCGTTACAAAACCGAAAAAAAAAACAAACCGAATTCCACCACGACTGTTTTTCCCCATACAACACCCCTCTTCCCCTAACCCGAAATACCGTTTCGAACTTGGCCTCCGAAAAGTATGCAACAAGAAACAAGTCCAGCAAGAAGGAGAAGAAGGGCAGCAACCAAAAGCAGGCAACAAAGCGAAAGCAGCCCAAAAAGAAGCAAGAAAAGAAGATAATGCAGGAAAAGGAACCCGAGATGAACAGCAATGGAAAAAACCCGAAGAAAACACCCAAAAAGAAGTCACCCCTTAGCATAAAAATCAATCTAAAGGCCCTGGAGCAGCAGCAGAAAACGAACTTAAAATCCAATCAAAACCCATCCCAAACCCAATCCTCTTCTCCTCCATCCTCATCCCCGGACACCGACTCGGACTTTGCCACACCACAGACGCCAACCAAGAAGGATAGCAAAAGACGCTCCACCACCACCACCCCCTCCTCCTCGTCAAACTCTAGAAAATATTCGAAATATTCCTTACAGAACTGCCAGTTTTGCACATCCGGCGAGAACGAGGATAAGCTACTGCTGTGCGATGGCTGCGACAAGGGCTATCACACGTATTGCTTCAAGCCGAAAATGGACAACATACCCGATGGCGATTGGTGAGTATCTAATCGAGATTCCACCTCCTCCACCTCCTCCTTCTGCTCAGTCATCCCTCACACATTAATCCTCCGCGTTGTCTTGTTGAGCGTTTTATTGATCGTTGATCGTTTAACCGTCGTTGAGAATACTGTGTGTGGCACTCTCTCTCTCTATCTCTCTGTTTCCTAACTCCCTGCTCTGCTTTGTGATCTCCGAGAGTCTCTTGGTTTAATCTGTGGTTTGTTCTCCCTTTCAGGTACTGCTACGAGTGCGTGAACAAGGCCACCAATGAGCGCAAGTGCATCGTTTGCGGTGGCCATCGTCCCTCCCCTGTGGGCAAGATGATCTACTGTGACTTGTGTCCGCGCGCCTATCATGCCGACTGCTATATACCGCCTTTGCTGAAGGTGCCGCGCGGCAAATGGTATTGCCATGGCTGCATCTCTCGTGCCCCGCCGCCCAAGAAGCGTAGTGCAGGCGGCGGCGGTAGCAGTAGCAGCACCAGCAAGTCTAGAAGAGATCGGGACAGGGACAACCGTGAACGAGATGGTGGAGCAGCGGCAGCCAAGCGTAGCAACAAGCCACCGCATGGAGGAGTCATGGAGATGCAACAGCAGCAGCCACTGGCAGCTGGTGATGCCCATCATCAGGCGCATCATCATCATCATCATCATCATCAGTCGCTGAATTCCTCGCATGATGAGTCTATGAATTCGCTATCGACGGCAGCACCGCTTAGGTGAGTGTGTGGGGGGCCTGCGGGCGGCTGAGGGGGCGGCGGTGGACGACAAGGTCCCGGGTCCAGTTTATAATGCAGCTCTGCCTCTGCCTCTGCTTCTGCAGTCCGGCGCATTCGGTGGCCTCGGTAACGATGACCTTTGATGACCAGCAGCAGCAGCAGCAGCAGCCGGCGGCGGCGTCGTCGCACATCAACATCAACACCAATTCAGTCGATGGCAGCAGCCGCTTTCAATCAACAAACAACAACGGCACGGAGGATGTGATGCCGGGCTATCCAGTAGCTGCCGCCTATCCACCATTAGTTGGTAGCTTCTCAGCATCAGCGGCGCCGCCAGTGCCGCCAGCCATGCAATTTGCCATGTCGCCGCGTGCTGTAACGCCAACGCGCACCAGAACACCAACGCCAACACCAGTGCCCACACCACCACCGCCGCCACCCGGTCCCCTGCAGCCACCGCCAACGCCGACGCCTCTAATAATGCAGCAGGCCTCGCCCACCACTCATGCCGCCGCCGCTCTTCATGTAACCGCCGCCTGCCAGTCGCCGCCCCAACATCATCAACAGCAGCAGCAGCAGCTGATGACCATGCCCTCGCCGCCAGCAACAGGAGCAGGTGCCGGCACAGGCACACAAATGTCACCGCCACCCATCAACATTCATGCCATGCAGGAGGCCAAGGAGAAGCTGAAGCAGGAGAAGAAGGAGAAGCATGCCACCAAGAAGCTGATGAAGGAGCTGGCCGTCTGCAAGACATTACTAGGGGAAATGGAGGTGGGCTTTTATAACTACGAAAACCTATTGAAATATTTAAACTTGTAAGGAATTTTATACAAATTACAGCTCCATGAGGACTCGTGGCCATTTCTGTTGCCAGTAAACACCAAACAGTTTCCCACATATCGCAAAATAATTAAATCTCCCATGGATTTGTCCACCATCAAGAAGAGATTAATGGATTTGAGGTAAACTTGAGAGAAATAAATGAGGAAAACTAAACTAAACACAGAATATTAACTAAATTCTTCTATTCTTTTCGCAGTTACAAAACCCGCGAGGACTTTTGCGTGGATGTTCGACAAATCTTTGACAATTGCGAAATGTTTAACGAGGACGATTCACCGGTGGGCAAGGCGGGTCATGGCATGCGCAAGTTCTTTGAGTTGCGTTGGAATGAGCTGACGGAGAAGCACTCCTGATCCTGTGGCAATGCCATAGCAGCAGCAGCTGGAACAGCCACACATCCCATTGAGATGGTCACCTTGATAGCTGCCTCGCAGGAGGACGAAGAGGAGCAGGATGAGCACAAGGAAGCAGTCATAGAGGCCACTTCTACAACAACAGCATTAACAGAAGCAGCACAATTTTGGTCAAGAGATTAGAGAGAGAATAGAATTTAAGGAGGAGCTTGTACATAAATAGGGGGATTACAGATGTAGAAATAGTAAGCACACAATTAATATATATGATATATATATTTATATATATAGATTATAGATTATAGTAGACATAAACATAGACACGCGAGAGTATTCAACGTCCTAACACGTTCAAGCTTCGAAATCACCACAGCCAAGGCGAACAAAGCGAGCAAAAAAGCGACAAATTGTATTTAGTTTTTTGATATAAAAAGCCTAAACAATAACTATTTAATTATATTATATACATTAAAACGTAATCTTAAAGCATAAGAAGCCATTTACAAAACAGTAGGAGGAGACCGCTGACACGCTGACACACGCTGAGCACGTACAAAAGTCTGTCTCCCCATTTCCAGAAACCCCCCGCCCCACACGATCGATCCACAGTATTTTTTGTTCGGGCACAAAAAGCTTGCGTTTAATTTTAATTTTTAAAAAAGGATCAACGAAGAGGAAGCGCTTGCTGCTCATTTAAGTTTTTAACATGTATTTTGTACTTATAAAACATTTGTATCTAAAAACGCGTATATAGTTATATATTAAAGACTAGAGCTAAACGATTATACTCGAAAAGGAAAGTAAAAATGTAAATTGAAAGCAACAGAAAATGATTAAATTAAATGTATTAAATTATTTATACCGTGTAAATTGTCCCCTCAATTGGAACACAAGTCGCATTAAATAAGTTTCGGAGGGATTTCGGCTCTCCGATACTCACTGTACTGTAGTGTTTGGTAAACTCTTTCAATCGTAAACCGTAAAAAACTTTTTGGAAAGCAAATCGCAAAATACAAAATCAAAGAATCAAATTGAAATCGAAATTGCTTATTTAAATTTAAAATAATCAAGGGAGCAGAGAGAGAGAGGGAGAACCCATGATGAAGGGATGAGTAGGGGTTCACATATCCCGGGTAAGTGTCATAATGCCTAGTGTTATAATGTCAAGGAACTAGAGAAAGTGTTATAATGTCGGTGGGATTTTTTGTAAGGTGTCAACATCCAAGGGCGTTATGACACTGAGGGGTATAACACTAAGCTTAAGGACACTGGGCGTTATAACACTAAGCATTATTCCACGAAGCGTTAAGACACTGGGAGTCAGGACTAAAAGTGTTATAACACTGGGAATCATGACTGTAAGCGTTATAACACTGGGAACCAGGACTGTAAGCGTTATAACACTGGAAATCATGACTGGAAGGGTTATAACACTGGGGATCATGATTTTGAGCGTTATATCACTGGGAATCAGAACTGTAAGCGTTATGATACTAAGCAATCAGGACTGAAAGTGTTATAACACTGGGAATCATGACTGTAAGCATTATAACACTGGAAATCATGACTTTAAGCGTTATAACACTGGAAATCATGACTCCAAGCATTATAACACTAAGCATTATGACACCTACCCGACATATCCATAGCGGGATCTAAAGCGCAACTCCTGGACGAAGAAAAAGGACAGTATTAGAAGGCAGCCAGGCATCTTTTTTAGCTGTAAATATATAGAGAAGATATAGTCGCATATAATAGACTCGAGACTCACTCGACCGATACGACAAAAAATGTTACATATATATACACTTACTATATATACAAAAACACACAGAGAGATAAAAAAATAAGAAGAAAGAATACCAATTAGCAAAAGCAAAATGATATTTACATAACATTTTTTGAATAAATCAATCGAAAAACTCATTTGCAGTGCAGCACAATAATAATTGAAAATGGAAAACAAAAAAAAGGCGAGAAGATAATAATTCAAGAGAAGAGAAGAAAACAGAACAGAACTACCTACCAATAACAGATACCAGATACCAGAATACAGATGCAGAATTAGTTGGGAATTATAGTTTGTAAAGAGTGTTGAGACAGAGATATACATATATTATTTGGAACCGTACTTTACCACAAAGAGAATACTACTAATGAGTTGTTTCTTGTGTAAATAGGAATCCTCCGCATGCATGTGTACATTGTATATAAGAAATATATATATATATAGCCTAAGATCGAAGTGAAGCATGTTATTGGCATTCATACAGTTGCAATAATTACAAAAACAGAGGATAAAGCCATGGAGAAAGGATGATCCATAGCCATAAACAATAAATCTGCATGAAACATATAAAGGAAACTTGATTTTGTATTTATTATGTGTGTGTGTTCGTGGTGATACAGATATATAGATATATATATATATAATATATATATATATTTTAAAATATATATAAACAAAAACTATGCATAATATGTGAACGTAAAACTTAATCATTAACACACAACAACAACAACAGCAACAAGAAAATATTTAAACCAAGGATGAGATATACTCGATAACCAAGCATCCGTAATTATGATTGTGAGGGGAATAGCCACATTTGCTAAACGAAAACGAAAATCATATATATGAGAAAACCATAAAAAACTGAAAAAATTACACAGAAATTCATACATTTTGGTGGGGCATTACATTTTCGACATTTGTGCACATGGAAAATATATAAGTAAATCATATAAAACTTAATTATGAAGTTGTTTCTTTTATAAGGGAAAAAGAAAACCACTTTTGGTCAATATCAAACCCTGAAAGGTTATAAAAAAATATAAAAACGCATCAAAAACTCACCGCAACTGTCGGATCAAAGCAGATCTCTTGGTGCCTCCTCTTTTTACGATCTTTTCTTTATATTTTTTTTATTACTTTCCCAAACCAATTGAAGGTCTTAAAATCAATCAAGTATCAGCAGCAGAAGACCCTTTATAAATCATGTCTTTTGTGTTAAATTTGAATTTGCTGACAGATTGGCCAAGCAGGAGATAGATCCCTTTTGTATTTTTTACGTAGGTGTGAAAGCTTCCTTTTTAGTCAGAAATCTGGAATTTTTGTGTGGGAACTCCAGAGAGGTGTTAATATTTTGTAGCTGCTTATAATCCCTAGTAATCAGCGCTCAAAAAGCCGACAGGCTCTGGAGTTTTGACAAAGTATCGAAGGTTCTCTTTTTTTTCTTTCTGGGTTTCTGTTTTCGTTTCGCTTGGGAGTATTGACAGTTGGAAACTCGAAACGCTTTAAAAATCGCTGATTTATGTAATTATTCGCGGCGACAAGAATTTCGTGCGCAGCCCCAGCAGCGAAAAAAATAAGAAAAGAGTTTCAGAGGAGCTCAAGAAGAGTCTTCAGAAGAGTGGAGAGGAAGGGAAACTGCAGTGGAGGACCACGACTGGCGGCAGATTGGGTCCGCAGCTCCAACTTCAGCCACATTATCAAAACATCATGGAAGATGACCAAATTAACTGGGCTCCCAGCCAACGACGACATACTGTGACCAAGCACTGAACCAAAAAAGGTAGGAACTATATTCTTTATTATAAAAAAAACACATAATAAAATATATTTAATGTACTATTAATAAATCGAAGCTGACTTGACCTCTGGTCTGGAGAACTTTGGCAATTCTTATCAGGTATATATCGCTGCTAAAAAAAAACTTTATTTACTTTAACTATAATGAAAAATAGTTTAAAAACAGAAAAAGTCAAAAGAATTTTGTTAAATTTATAACAAAAAGGAACATTATTTCATTGGTCTGGAACTTGAGTTTTAAGATAAT
>JAEIIH010023171.1:0-12883 GCA_018904745.1 Drosophila orosa
ATAGAAAGTTGTGTTTCTTTTGGATTGAAATATCACTGCATATTTTTGGGCCGCAACAAAAGCCAGTTAAAATCCTGATAAATATTTTTCTATACGCCCAGTAATTTATTTTTTTGAAGACTCAAAGAATGAAGCAACTAATATTTGATATACGATGTTACATTACAACGAAATACATAAACTAAATATCACTAAATGCTTTCACGCAAGCTAAAAAGCGATTCTAAATCTCCAATCATTTTTTGAAGCACTCCCAGCTGTTTTATTTCGAGAAAAAATAAAACAAGTAATAGTTTTTTATCTAATTTTAATCTAATTTTGAATAAATTTCTTATTTCTTTCCCGTGCACCATTCCAAGTTGCACACACATCGCCAATCTCCCCACATTTGCACACACATTTTCTGCTACTGCCCCCCCTAAGTCTCTCTATGCCGTATTCGGTATTCCGCCCTGATAAGTTGCAATGCATTTCTTGGCATTTCTCTGGGCTGTCTCGGCTATCTGCAAAGCGCCACGCTGCCAACTAAACAATGAAGAACTAATCCACAGAGTATACACAAAAGAATGGCTATAAAACCGCTCGTGTGGGTGGATAACAAAAAAAAAAAAAGGGAATACAAGAACCGAGAATGAGGTGGGATTGTGTTTGTATAAGGCCACTTTATGGCTGCCCTTTTGCAACAATTGTGCAGCGCTGCATTCAATCAACAAACTTTTAAAGCGCAGTTACAAAACTCAAACAAAACCAAGAAGCATGGGGAAAAAATACAGAAGGAAAATGGTGCCAAAGGGGGAGAGCAAAGAAAATGGAAAATGGGGGAGAGAAAGATACGTGATGGTCAGAGAAATTGCAGCAGCAACAACAACAGCAGCGGCAGCGTTTAATTATGACAATCAATACCCAGACATATACATGCACAGATACTAAAATAAATACAGTAAATACAGTAGGTAAATCCTATTTTTATTAAGGGGTTTTTTACTGGATTGTAAAATGGTGTTTATATGGTTTAAATACCTTTTAAAAAATCTCAGTAATCCCATAAGTATTCTTTATACTTCTCAACCATTTAATGGGTAAATCTCTTGAAGCTCCACTGTACTAAACACCATACACACACCCATATATGCCCGATTTTATTGCTGATGTGCTCTCATTGCTCATCTGCGCTGCCCAGGGACCTCGGACCTCGGACTAGTGCAAATAAAACTTGATTAAATTCCATTGGCGGGTCCAATTTCGCATGGGTCGGGTTCTTCTTCTCCTGCTGGTTGGTCGTGGAGGCGTGGAATTGACCGGAGAATCTCCAGAGATAAGGAAGCGAAGGCTAGAGCCAGAGCTAGGGTGTGGATCCCTCTGCCATATTCCAACAATCAAACATAACCTAATAGATGGAAGCTTGTAGTTGCTCGTTTCCACGTAAAATCGCCTTTTTGTGGGCTAACACCGAGTTGCGTAAGCAAGCTTAATTGAATTAATATGTGGAATTACCGCTGGAGAACAAAAAGGTGCATTTAATATAAAACTTCTTAGTGGTTATGAGAGATGCAGAGTCTATAGAGGATTTAATGTACAATAATGTGTCTCTATTATTATACAAATATAATTTCAATGTACTGCTCGCATCTAATCATAGAGAATCCAATGATTAATTAAAACAGAAACTCAAATCTTCTTGAATTTCAATGATTTTAATTGGTTTCGTAGGCATACGTAATCAGAGCATTTAATATTTCAGCAAACTGATAAATTGGAATGCATTTTGGCCCCCCATTTGCTACAATATTCATTCATTTTGATCGAACTAGTCAATTAATTATTAATTACTGCACAAAGAGGGTATCACATATCGCAACTCTTGAAGGACTGCTGGTTATTGTCGTCGGCTTGTGGTCGTCGTAATTGCACGTCCTTTGAGAGGGTCACTCAGTATATATGTGCATATATCCGTTTCGATTTCTCTTTAGTCTCACAGGACTATCTCTTTCTTTTGTCGGAGATAGCATCTCTGTGTCTATGGGTTTTTGCTGTGTTTGCACTGCCTTCAATTAACATGTGCGCTACGCACTTTCTTTGACCAGATACAGAAACACAGATACAGATACAGATAATGACATTAATGTGGGTGAGTTTGTGAGTTTTGTGTTGGAGATGGTTTTCATCGGAAAATGTATAATAACAAAGTAAGCATATCGAAAATATCGTTTTCAGTTCCATAATATCGATATAATATTGAATTTTTGTATAATCTTTGTTTATTATAATTAAGTAAAGCAAATATTTATTTAACTTAACTAGTTAACACTTTATATTGCAATTGTTTTAACTATTTCCTGCTTGAATTATGATAAGAGCTTAAAATGATAAATATCGATAACGAATGAAATGATTTTTTGTAAAAAAAATATTACAAAAAGAAACCGGCTAACCTGCCATTATATCGAATTATATTTGAATAAATATTACTGATGTGCCGCAATATTGATATATTTCTAAATGGAACCTCTACTTCGATAATATATCGACTTTCTCCCATCCCTAATCGTTGCGTTATCTATAGAGAGCCTCTCATGTGAAGTGGCAACAATCAGACACACACTCAAAGATTAATCCTGACACTCACTTGCAAACTAATTACATGGCTCTTAGGCAACGCCCCAAACCCGCACACCCACCCACAGCCGCTTCCTCATAACCCCCCCTATATCATCCCCTCTGATATCCCCCCAAGGCTGAAAAGCAACCTCATAATAAGGTCGCCTCGGCTGCATGTAAACATCGATTGAATGCAACATTTGATTGGCAATAATTGAAAATAGTTGTTGCACATTAAGAGAGAGATGGTTGGATGGTTGGCTTGGGTGCCTTCTCCTTTTCACACCCACTGGTGCTGTTGCCATGACGGCCTTTGTGCGGCTATATCGTATGTATATATGTGGGCTTTATTAAATTCACACCCATCGGAGGCACACCAGGCAACCGTCTGTTGTCATCATCATTATCCTCATCAGGGGTTTCTTCTTGCCCGGCGAACATCTTGACCATCATCACAATGGCCCCGGCCAGCAACAATAAATGCGTAATGATAGTCAGTCACTGTCACCGCCCCAGAAAATATCCACCCGCCGAGGAGTACTCCAGTACCCACACTTCTTTTCTTTTATTTTCGTTTTTTTTTTCTCTTTACATGCCATTTCATTTAACGGCTGCGAACAAACAAATGAAACGAAGCTCGAGATCAGCATCAGCCTTCAACTCGCAGAAACATACTTAAACGTGCCTCTGGGCACTTGAAGAAAATATGTATAAATTCTGGCATTAATAGAAGTAATAGAGAAAGTCTATTATAATAATTACTTATAAAGAAATAAGACGTTTTAGGCAATATAATTCGAATTTAAAGCTTACTAACTTGGTTTTATAATTTCTGGCCTTACTTTAGTAATTAGAAAATCAGTTTTATATATTTTTAAAGTCAGTTTCTACCTTTTCTGCTCAATATACTTTATTTCTTGCCTTTATTCTCCAATATAAAATTCCTTAAAGGTATTAAAATATATTTTTCCGACTGCAATCCGAGTTCCTTTTGCCATCTTCAACACCAATCATCCCGCACAGCTTCGTTGCGCTGAGCTCCCCTCCACTCAGATGCCCGGGAATTGGTCATTTGTTTATTTCATCTGCTGTAAACTGTCATTACTTTGTCATGGGCAATCCAAGCGAGGGAGGAAGGAGCAATCAGGAGCCACAGCTTGGGCCAATTGTCAGTCCGAGCTGAGCAAATGTTGAACGCTTTTCACACGCCTGTTTGCAGTTTTTTTGGTCTGCCCTCGGTTGTTGAGATTTTTCAGGGCTTAACGCTAGCAGTAGCATCTGAGAAAAAATGCCAACATTGACAGTTCTTATCAATTTTAGCCTTATACCTGTGGGGATAAGGAGCCACATGAAAGCTTGTTTACATTTAGTTAGGGTTTAAAATGTCAGCCAAAGCAGTGGTGACCAATTTGTAAAGGTAACCAAAAAGGTTGCCTAGGCAGCAGATTTCCATAATCCGCAACAATCAAACGTATTCATTAGACGTAAGCCCCATAAGCCCCCTCGATGAGTACGTCGTAAATTCAAGAGTCGAACACATAATTAAAAGCTTTTCAAAGGCCACACACACGCCGCAAAATAATACAAACACTTGAAGAGAAAAAAAATCAAATCAAATGTTTGCTACGAGTTTCAAGTACCGCTGTCTGGCATGCAGATATGTACAGATATATTTCTCTCGAATCGCATATTGTTGGGCATTAATCGCATTACTTATTAAATCAATTAAAAACTTTTTCAAGCGCATAAATAACAACATTTGTTGCAAGCCCAAGCACTGGAAATCACAGACAATCACAGAGCATAATCTTTTATTGTGTTTATCTGACTGTCTGCACTTGGGAGCATTGTTGTTCTTGTTGCTCTCGCTGTTGATTTTGATGTAATTATTCACACTGCAATTATACGAATCATGGCGCGGCTTCTGCTTTATGTTTATGCCGTTCCATAATCTGCAATAAAAACAGCGAGAGAGAGCAAGAGTACGAGTTGCACATTATTATGTGATTTCAAAGGAGTGCTGCCATGCCAACAGCAACATCTCACATTGCATAATGTGGGGAATGCTGTTCGGTAATTTTATACTTTTGCATCAAGCCAGCCAGTCAGCCAGCCAGCCATCCATCCAGCCATCCAGCCATTCGTCTATGCCAGTACTCATCCATCCATCCATAACACAGAATATCCATAACACACAACCCTTTTCTTCTTGGTGAAACTGCAAGCGGTACACGGAAAGAAATGGTGTTTATTGATCTATACAAGTTGGCTTAACCAAGAGATATTTAGATATAAAGCCACATATTCAAATAGAAATCGGATGCCATATGAACCTATGAATCTACTTCCAATTCATATAGGTTTACCTCTCAAAAACTCCAAAATATAACTATATTTATTCTTTTGCTGTATTTCCCAACCAAAAACTTGATTCTACATTCCTCGCCGTGTAGCAATCAAGTTGAACGCCAGCGGATGGGAAAAATACCTCTCAACTAATATACTCTTTTCCGAAGCAGGACTTACATAAACCCAAACTAAAAATAGGAAAAGCTACAATAAAAAATGTGAATAAAGCTTTGGGAAAAAATACGATACAAGAGATATCCAAATTGATTGAAATATTCATGGAATATTCCTGCAAATTGCAGACGACTTTTGCTGCTGATATAGCGCCAAAGGTAAAAGGAGAGCCTCAGTTGATTTTCCTTTTTGGCCAAGCTTGTCGTCGTTGTCGTCGTCGTCCTCGAGTCCTGTCAACTTCGTTTTTCCCTCTGAAGGAGGTGGAAGCGAGCGTTTAATTAAAAACATTTTGTATACACATTTGCTTCCTCCACAGAGAGATCCACACAGATTGTAGAGCTCTGTGTTATTGCGATTCCGTTTGCAATTGCTATTGCCTCGGTTTCCTTGTGCTTAAAGCACCCATCGGGGAGGGGGATTTCCTCCAGCCTTCCTCCCAATGCTAAAATCTCCATCCTGCTCTTGTTAATGATATCACCAAATGGCTGCTTTTGTTGCTGCTACTGCTGCTGCTGCTGTTGCTGATGCTGCTGCTGTTGCTGATGCTGCTGATGTTGCTGCTGTCAGTTGTCGGTGCTGCTGCCGCTTGTTCGTTGCTGTGTTAATGATATTTAATGATGATGCCATGGCTGTTCCTACAGCTGCCACGCCCCCCGTTTCGCTCGGCTTCAAGCTCAAACCCCATTGAATATTTTGGCATCCGTTGTATCCCCGAATCCGCATCCGCATCCGCATCCACATCCACATCCTCATCCTCTGTGTCCTCCTCAGTACCATTGCACATGCACATGGAAAATTTGTTTGTCTATGCGGGACGTCATTTGATTTTGTCTGTCTGCTTGCCTGCCGCCTGCTGCCTGCCGCCTGCTTTTAATATGCACCCGATTTATCCTGCGCCCCAGAAAACCCCGTGTGCCCATCATCAATGGTAAGCCCCTGGTTCCGAACTAATTTTGGTTAGGCAGGCGCCAGTTATTGCCATGGCTTTGGGTCTATCTATCCATGAATCTGTGCACTGAGCGGTAATATGGTTGCAATGGTTTCACTCTAAGTTCATTTCATTTCAATTCATAGAATATAAAAGAATTAATACCTTGTTGGGAGGCAGGTTTAGACAGGAATTCGAAATAAATCAATACAAAATTATGTAATAATAATGCTTTTAAATATTATACAACTCTTACGAAGGCACCACCATTAAAATATATATTAAAACGCTTGTCAGCTTATTTCTACTAAAAACATAATTTTACATACAAAATTCCGAATGAAAATTCAGGGAAATAAGCCTATTACAAAAATATTTATCAATTATGCTATCAACTAATTTATATTACATTTTAAATTCTCTTTCGAGTAAATATACCAACAATTATTTGGAAAATTTTCCCCTCTGTAGCTCTAGTTTTGGGTTTTTGGGCATTTTGCAGCGAGTGGCCTGCCCCCGCAGGCCACAATCATTATCAGTTTTCCAGTTTTCCGTTCGCTTTTTCGGTCGGATGTCTGCATCCAAGGGATTCTTCATTTTGTGGCCAACGCAAATACACAAATGCACATTTTGAGCTTTGAGTTTTGTCGGCTTTTTATCCGCAAACATTTTCCTCCCCGTTTAGTTGTATGTATGTATAAGTTCTTTTGAGGTTGAAATTTAAGAGCTGCCTTCCCATTGAGAACGCTGCTCGCTCCTCCTCACTTGTTGCTCCGGTCACTTTGCCATTGCTTTCAATGAGCGAACAAATTGCAGTTTGCACCAAAAAGTTGGTAATTGCTATTTGCCAGCCAAGCCCCAACAAAAAAAAATTAAAGATTGAGCTAATAAAACGTTCATCAGGGGCAATTCAATGCAGTTGAAATGCAAAACAGGCTAAAAGAAGGAAGTGCCAAGGATAAACTAAAGACATAAAAATAAATTACAGACGAAACAAGGGAATTTATCGAGAGTCACTTAATTTCCAATGAAGGCGATTCTTGACAAATTGTCGAATGTTTATCAGGGCAACAGCTAAGAGAACAATTAATCGTTTTACATTACATTATAAACTTAGTATAACCCTAAATTGTTTAATATTTATGTAAGGAAATCCCCTTTATATTAGCTATTTTCCAGGTAGTTTTATTAATATTCCATAGTCAGTCTCTCAGTTTTTTCCAAGCTTTAACTGTATTATAAATCCAACTCCATTTGCTGTCCCCAATAATGGAATTTCCATCAATCATTCACCAAGTTGCAATAGAGATTCCGCACCATCTGGTGCGGTGCACCTTCTATTAAGCTTACCTGTTTGTGATAACTAATTTTAGCCAGCAGTCGACGGATTTCCACACCACAATCAGAATACACTTTTAGCTTCAGCGGTTAAAGCTCGGCCATCGATCCACTTTGGTCACAAAATGTACTCAAAGGAGAGGAAAATCGATGCACACATTTAGCTATGGGGTTAATATCTAAATTCCGCCTCAAGGCCTCTCATCATGGCGGGGCTTAAATCGAATCGAACTCCCTCTTAATTACTCGGAATTGCGCTTGTCAATCCATCCCAGCCAGCTGGAAACCTTTTTCGCCAAAAATTGTCAGAGACCGAGACGAGCGAGGGAGATAATTTATGCAGGCAGCGGAGGAGTACGAGTACTTGTATCTGTATCTATGAGATACACTAGAGCTCGCCCTGGTACTCGTAGTGCTCTGCCGGGTTTATTTAATATGCGTGCGGCGTCAAAGTTTGTGATGATTATTTTGGCAGTGGGTAGGTGGGGGGCGTGGCAGACGGGCGGCATGTCACGCCCCCAGTTTCATGCATACAAAAATAACCAATATTGATTTGTCATGGCTCGAGCGTGGGAGTGGGAGTGGGAGTTGAGAGTATCTGCTGGTGAGTGAATTTTCCTCCACGCTCCTTTGTGTTGTGGTGGCCTTTCTTCATTTTTTATTTTTACTTTATTCTCGTATACTTTTTTCCGCAATTTCCCTTTGCGATTTTGCGACTTTGGTTTTAATGATTTTGGTTGCAGCTTTGGATGAGCACACACAGGAGCCCCCCCAAAGCCCCGTCATATGCAAACAATCCATGGCGCAAAATTCAAGCTTATCCCTTTTTTTTTATTTTGAGTCTGTTGCTGCATCTACTTATCTATGTCTAGCTTTGGATGTGTTCCAAATAACTCAGAAATGTGGGGATTTTAAATGGGAGAAATGTGGATAATACTTGAGAAGGTTTTTAACAAATAATAGGAAATATTGTCTACCAAAAATGACATTAAAATAGCAACAGTAATGTTAATAAAGCAATCAACTCTTATTTAAATTTTTTAGCTAACTTAAAACAATATATTGGCCATTTATTTTCAGTATTAACTTAGTTTTAATTATAATGCCCATTTAAACAAAGGAAAAGCTAAATTATCTGTCTTTAATAAGCATACTTCCTGGAATTTTCCAACTAAATTGGCAAAAAAAAAGCTAAGAACAAAGGCGAAAGCTTGGGAATTTCAAGCTTAATTTTTCCTAAAAAAAACTTTTTCATTCCCGGAACATCTTTTTTTCTCGAGGAAAATGTAATGCCGTTTATTAAATTGTTTTGTTTGCCAACTCTTGTTGAGATTTCATTTTTTGACGTTGGCCAAAAGCCTCTGCCAGACAGAGCCTCCTCTTCATGCTCCCCGCCCTCTCACTCGTATGCTTGTCTGGTTGCATTATGATGTTGATTATGCAGATTATTATTATCGGCCAGAGAGCGAACAGAACACAGAAACACATAGGCTGCGAGTCTGAGCTTTGGTTCATCATCCTCGTTGCATGATTCATAGTTGCCCGTCCGTCTGTCTGTCTTTCTGCATGCTTCATTGGTCCGAGCCAAAACTGAGCTGAGCGGCTTATGCACGCTCCATGGACCAAAGTTTTCGGGGCTGTAATAGAGCTCCAGCCGGAATGCATTCAGTGAACAATTGAAATTTATAATTAGTAGCAGCCGCACACGCACAAACGACACTCGCTCAGCGAACACACAACAATCACGCACACTCCCAGCCCGGGAGAATATGATTAATACTTCCCGAAGTTATTTGTTATTAGATTACACCTAGCCGGGATGCACTGGGGGAAAATAAATGGAGAATATTTGTTATTAAAGGGAAATTTTAGGTAGTGAAAAGTAATATTATTTGTGGAATAATCCGGAAGAGCAGGGAGTATTTACAAGTACGAGTATAGAGACACGCTGCTTTAAAAGAAAACAAAATAATCGTAGAATAATTACGGAGTTGGCCTAAAATTCCCAAGTACGAATTCTGCGACACAACAACTTAGGATTATTGTCCGCGAAATTAATACTGATGAAACTCTTAGAAGTGCTTATTGTAGGCCTTACCATCGAATTTAACAATGAAAAAATAAGGAATAGTTAATTAAATAACTTGTGTATAAAAAGTTCTAAACTAACAAAGATCCTGTTACCAAAAATAACATATATGTATAGTATACCCAAGAGTAAGCTCTATTTTTCTTACCTTAAATACCTAAAATGCTTTATAACTTATAACTTATTAACTTAAAAACTTTTCTTCGTTTTTCTTATATATTTTTCTCTTGGTGTACTTTTTGGGATCGTTTCGGGACTGCATTGTACTCGGATGCTGTGCTCCATTGTCTGCTGGCTGGCATTGTCTGGCCCCGGCTTTGTTTTCATCGCCTACGTTCGCCTCTGATAAGAGTCTCTTCCCGCCTTTTTTGGTGGGTGGCGGCGAAGGCTATTGAGTGGGGGAGAGTGGTGGAGAAGTCGAAACTTCAAATTGAAAACTTTAATTAGAATTATTGTTATTGTTGTTGGTGCGAGTACTGCTGCTCCTGCCGGATGCCATTGTCAATGCCGAAGCTCCTTCTTTTCCTTTGGTTTTAAGTGCCCAGACCAAGAACTTACCTTTGGCGCCTGAGAAAAGGGAAGAAAGGTCCTGCAAAAGTTGACGCAAAAGTTTGCCGCAGGAACTTGACGCGTGTTCAACATACTTGAGCGCCTTTCCTTTGGGGGTTTTTCCCTGGAAAAGGTGGGTGGTCGGAGGTGGCCTGGCCCTGGCCAAGTGCAGTTTTAATATGTTGAAAGTTTTGTTCGGAAATCAGTTAGCCGCTTAGTTTTCCACCCCATTTGGAGAATGTCTGGCACGCTGCGACTACACAACTCGTCCCCCTCGATTGGAACTCAAAGCGCTTTTATCAATCATGCAATTTAGAAATATATACAGGGAATATATATATATATATATATATATATATATATATATAGAGAGGCACAACTAGGTACTTCCTGCTTAATTGTCAATTAGTGGGCACACACATATTTTGTAAATGTTTTTCAAACTCAATCAGCCGCAACGAATCGATCCGAATGGAGCCACCAATCAATTTATTTCGCGTTGTATTTTTATTGTTATAAAAATAAGAGAAGAGTGGGAATTCCAAGTAGGGGCACTGGCACCAACCATTAATTAGTTTAGCCGCAAATTAGTGGAACATTTTCCGCACATACACATCACTGGCAACTCCGGGTCAATATATTGTATATACACTTTTTTCTAAAAATTCAGCCAGCCTAAGTTTGTAATTATTAAACATGAATTTCAATCTAATTTTTAATGAGATGGTTTGCGGCCGCCTGTCGATTCTTACTCGAACTACAAATACAAAACTGAATTGTGGTGTTGCGGCCCTATTTATTATGGGATTTCTCTAACAAATTGCTGTATGGGCAAATCAAAATCACTTAGCGTGTGATTTTTGCGGTGCAAAATGTTTGCCAACAATTGTTACATCCCAAGATTGCTAAGCAGGGAATTAATGAAGGGTTTTTGAGAGGGAAAAATTAAATTAATTCATTTTAAATTTAATTTCATACATATATAAACGCATAAAACCCAATCGATTCTTTCAATCAGTTCCAGATAATATATATATTGCCTTCCCAATCAATCAATGTCATGTCAGCCAAACTTTGATTGTCCAAACACTTGGTTAAATAAGCATATATAAAGCGAACAATGAACTCAGTCAAATGTCAAACAATTACAGTGCAGGCAGAGATAAAAAGTCCACAAATTTAACAATTTATATATGGAACACACATCTCATTTTTGCTACACGATCGAGTGCCGATCATTTATCAATATTCAAAGACCAATTTGACCTCACACTCAACTTGTGTTGTGTTGCCCCAAAAAGCGTGGTGTGTACATAAATTGAGAATAAAGAAAACCTCCAAATTGTACGCATTTCGCCATATTGTTCTAATTGCAGCCATTTGTTAGACTTTAAGGCCTCCGAATAAAGAACCGAACCGAAACTCGGCGATGAATTAAGTGAAATGCGTGTCGTTATTTTGAAATCAGCTGCGGCCCCCTAATTGATATTAAATAACTCAGAAACACACACACACAACCTGTTACGCAAACGTCCACTTATGCATATATACATATGCGTGGAAATGTATATTTTAATAAATGCAAAGCCATAAATAAACTGCCGCCCAGGTTGGCGGGAAAAAAACACCCCGCACAGAAATTAATAAAGAACCCAAACGCACACAAAGGCGAGAAGAAAAAAGCAAAATACCCAAATAACAATTTCTCAAATTTCCCAAAAACAAAACAAAGAAATCCGAACTAAACGTTTGTCATACACACACACCACCAAAAACTTGCCATATTTTATGCATTATTTACGCATTTTACTACCGTCCGATGGAACCGTGACTAATTAAGCAATTTTTAAGCCAAATCAGAGTCCGATTCGCGCTCGGCCATCAAAGAGTTTACTAATTATTTATGGTCTTAATGATAAGTTTTTGTTCGTTCGTCTTTTGTTCGTTTTTTAAGTATTTTTCACTGTCCATGGGAGGGGAGAATCGATGGGGCTTTGCACTTGCCTGAGTATATAGATGGGCATGCAGTAAATAAATAAATTTATCGATTTATGACTCGTTTTTCTGGTCATTAAAAGTGCATCAGATATTATTCATTTCTTTGATTGAAATTATAGTATTAGCTCTGAAGCTCTTCCATTTAGAGGCTCTCAAATAAAAATAGTTATAGTTTTTCCAATGTGATTAGGAAAATTGCTAAATTAACTTTAGTTTTATGAGGTGGTTTCTGTGTCTATCTTTACTTAAGATCTTGTTCTGTGCCATAGGGTATAGCCTGACTTCGACTTTAAGCTCTGTCATTATGGCATCTCCGACTACTACTTCAGGTTTATTTCATAAGTTTTAGTGCCTTCATTAAACCATTTTTACAGCCTTGTGACTTGACTTTTGTTTTAGCCTAGCATCATCTTCGACGTCTGCCCTTTTTCTTCTTTCTTTTTTTTAATTCTCTGCGTTGATTGCCTGCTGCTCTCTGGCCTTCATTGATTCTCTGAGCCCGATTCGTTTTCGTTATTGCCATCTATAAGTGCGTAATTTACTTAAGCTGCTTTCGGCTTAATATGCGCATTTTAATAGATTTGTTCCACTATCGTCAAGGCAATAAATTAATAAAACGCTCAGCCCGGCCGCAGCGCAACCTGCCTTTTCTCCTTACCTTTCCTTACCTTTGCTTTCCTATCCACTCCTTTCGTTTCCTTTTTGCCCTCTTTTTCCCCATCTTTTTCCTATCCGAATGCATTCTGCACTTGACTTGAGGATGGGTCTTACACTGGAAAAAACGTAAGATAAGTTTTTTTTTAAATATATTAATAATTGTGTAATTATTAGGCAAACTAGACTATACATTTCTTCATTGC
>JAEIIH010023177.1:0-23617 GCA_018904745.1 Drosophila orosa
TAATTATTACCTTAACTCCTAAACCCTTACACAGATATTCCTTTAAGGGTTACCAACTAAATGGAATGAATAGCCATTTACATTTATTGGCGTGAATGGCCTAACCCTTTGCGCAGGGATCACGGGTCATTAAGTGCCGCCAATGGAGAGGCAGTCAAAGGCAGATATTCAAAGAAAGGCTAAGGCCAAAGCCATTGCATTCCAGAGTCAAAAGTCCGGCATTAGTGAAAGCTAATTAATCACAGTCGATGGGTTTACAATTATGGCACAAGTGCCGGGACCTAAGGAAATAGGGGGAAACACATGCAAATGTCACATTAGCTTTATACTTTAATTAATTTCTAATCCCCGCTCATCGAAGGCAACTGCAATTAGATGGCGATGCTTGTGTAAGACTGGCAAGGATTACCAGGATACAGTCATTTGGCCATTACATCTATCAAACATTGCAGACACGCGCACACACAAGGGTATCAACTACGAATTAGACATTTGAAATTTAATCGTCAAGGGGTTGTCCGGAGGAGGTAGAGAGGGTCTGATAATTAAGCCCAAAGCTGGGGGGAGAGGGGTTAGGATTATCCCATATATATTCCTAATAATCAAACCACAAGATTTGAACATTATGTGTAATGAACTATTTGGAACTGTCTGTAATCCAAGTTTGCGGTGAGGCAAAGCGTTTAAGAGTCTAATAATTGTGGGTTTTGATTTGAGATTATTACAGAAAATTGAGCAGAAAATTATACAGAAACTGCTACTAATGATTATATACATATTTTTGTATTTCTTACATTAATTATGTACTATACATTTTTTGTATACCATTTTTATTATATTTAACTTTAATATCTATCTTTATTTTAAATTTCATTGCAATCTATCAAACCTGTCGCTGTGTTTATAATTTCCACTCAAGTCATGGACAACTTGTATGTCCTTGATTTACCTTTCTCTCTCCTCTTACCTAATTCCCTGATTTACCTCGCTCTCCCCTTATCAAATTTCTGTTTAAGAAATTGTCAGGATTTGTGGCATAATAAATTATTTATTGCCGAGAGGCCCAGATAGATCCTGCATAGATAAATGTGCAAAATGTGTTAACAAACTACCACGCCCACCGATTCAAGGCACTTTGATTTGTGCTTAGGCCAATTTATCTGCCACAGAAGTTGAGTGCCACGCCCCCAAAAAGCCACCAACATCGTCGTTGTCGGGGAAGGCAAAGCAAGGCAAGGCAAGGCAAGGCACTTTACACTCAAATTGTGTTAATTTGCATATTGGAAACTTTTGCCTAATTGAACATAATGCCACTTAATTAAAGTTAAGACAAGTTTTTGACGGTAAAATGGTTTTTGGCCCAAGGGGGCGGAACCGCAAGGGGTGGCTCGGTGCGTCTTGGCAACTAAAAGTATGCCCAACATTTATGGCAGTTTGTTGTTGAAATTTACGGCAATTAGTTTAATATGAGAAGATTATGAGGGACGCACGCAGGACGTAATAAAATCCCTTTCGGCTCTGAGAAATTAATTTTTGCTGGCGAGGTGATTGTGGGTTCACCGCATCCCCAAATAAACACGGACACTCAGACATATGGATATCAATTAGCACTTGAATGTCCTGGCCCTAAAATGCTTAATGGCCCTGTTGGCTAATTGTACATTTGTTAAATATTTATTAACATAAATATTGTTGTTTGAAATTAAATAGGATTCCACTTGAAGCCAGTCAACTGAGCTTAATTCTGAGGTTAATCTCAGTTAGAGATTCACGATTTAATTTATTTGAAATAATTTAAATTTGCCACAAGCTAAATGGAATCCAGTATTCACTCCTAAATCCACATTCCCGCTTGTTTTTTATGAATATGAAATATTGTCACTTGGGTTTTTTTAGATTTTCCGTAGTATTATCTTTATTTATATTCCTAATAAAATAATTACAAATTCTTGTGAAATAAAAACTTTTACAAAAGCGTGAAATTTCTTTTAATTAACATGGAAAATTAAATTCAAAAGCCTTGTGCTTTGCTTAACATTTGACCTTGAACGATAACATATCGTAATTAAACATCAAATACAAGATTTCCCTTTGTGGGCAACATAAACTAACAAGATTATCTCAAAGATAAACTGCGACAGTCGGGTGAGAAAAGTTCCGCGACTTTTATCACTCAATGGGAGGCATTAAAAAATGGACCAGATCAAGTTGAAAAGCGGAACCCAACGGACGCTTTTATCTATCATTCGTTGAGCAGCAAGTGGAGAATGTTTTTGTCATATGAAATTATATGAAAATATTATAATCTTATTAAAATAAATTAAACCAAAGAAAATTTCTAAGAAAACATTGTAATTGTTAAAAAAAAGTTTTTAGACTACTAGTATTATTTTATGATTAAAATCGTATAATAAATAAATCATGCAGGCTAATAAATTGCCACAGAATCCTCGCGAATCTGCGGGAATAATTTCCTCGCTGATGTTTTGGTAAGTTCTTTATAAAATTACAATTTACTATTAATAAGACAGTTGTTACATGATAATTTTCCCAAAAAAAAATGAATCTGTTATCAGTAGATAACCGGAGCTCAAATATCACTTCTCATTATCATGTTTGGCGAAACATTTACAGTAAAGAGTGTTGATGCTCAGCTTTTATCAAAATATTTATATTTAATTTGATACCCTATAATTTTTTTCACAGCTTTGCCTTGCCCATTCTTTTCAAGGGCAGAAAGAAAACCCTGGAGCCCACGGATCTTTATCAGGCTCTTAAAGGACACAAAGCGGATAGTTTGGGGGATACGTTTTTTGAGACCTGGCAGGCTGAGGTCAAGGCCTGTCGTAATAATCACAAAAAAGAACCAAGTATTATAAAGGTTATATTGCGAGTATTTGGCTGGCAATTGTTCAAATCAGGATTGGTAATTGGTGTTCTGGAATTAGGAACAAGGTGAGTAAAGAGTTTTTTTTTTGTATTATTAAATTATTTGATGTATTTATTCATTGTTCATTTTACCAATTTATTTACCACAGAGGCACCTTTCCACTTCTGTTGGGGGCTTTAATAGCCGAGTTCACAGCTAATGGCAATGGCGATGGAACCAAAGCTCAAATCTATGGGATTACCTTGGTCATAACAACTTTAGCTGGAGTTGTGCTGCTTCATCCCTTTATGATGGGAATGATGGTGAGTTTAAATTATATTTTTATTTTAGTAAAAGACGAATTAATAAGTAATTAATATAAACAGCACCTGGCCATGAAAATGAGAGTGGCTGTAAGTACGGCCATTTATAGGAAAGCTCTCCGCCTGAGCCGCACTGCTCTGGGAGACACGACCACGGGTCAGGTGGTGAATCTTTTGTCCAACGACTTAGGACGCTTTGATCGGGCCCTCATACACTTCCACTTCCTGTGGCTGGGACCACTGGAGTTGCTCATATCCGCGTATTTCCTCTACCAACATATTGGAGTAGCATCGCTTTATGGAATTGGAATATTATTGCTTTACCTGCCAGTTCAAACCTATTTAAGTCGGCTCACCTCCAAGCTGAGATTGCAAACGGCTCTAAGAACGGATCAGCGTGTCAGAATGATGAATGAGATTATATCTGGGATACAGGTGATAAAGATGTACACCTGGGAGAAGCCCTTTGGAAGGCTGATCGGACAGCTGCGACGCAGTGAAATGAGCTCCATTCGCAAGGTGAACTACATCAGGGGAACGCTTCTCTCCTTCGAAATCACTCTGGGAAGAATTGCGATATTTGTGAGCCTCCTGGGATTTGTTCTCATGGGCGGAGAATTGACGGCGGAGAGAGCCTTCTCGGTGACAGCTTTCTACAATATTCTGCGACGCACGGTGAGCAAGTTCTTTCCCAGCGGCATGTCGCAATTCGCCGAGATGCTGGTTACTTTGAGGAGAATCAAGGCTTTCATGATGCGCGATGAAGCTGCAGTTCCGTCTCTTGAGGGAGGAGAAAAAACGAAACTATTTGATAAAGATCTAGATCCCCTAGTGAAATTGGAATCATTTAAAGCGCGGTGGAATCAAGAGCACATGGAACCCGTCTTGGATAATGTAAACCTCAGTCTGAAGCCTCCACAACTGGTGGCGGTCATAGGACCCGTGGGCTCTGGTAAGTCCAGCCTGATACAGGCCATTCTGGGGGAACTTCCTGCTGAATCTGGAAAGCTGAATGTACGTGGAAAACTATCCTATGCCTCCCAGGAACCGTGGCTCTTTAATGCCTCCGTTCGGGACAATATCCTCTTTGGTTTGCCCATGGATAAGCACCGCTATCGTAATGTCATACGGAAATGTGCCCTGGAACGAGACTTTGAACTGCTCCAAGGAGATCGCACTTTGGTGGGCGAACGAGGTGCCTCCCTCTCCGGAGGTCAAAGGGCTAGGATCAGTCTGGCCAGAGCCGTATATCGCCAGGCGGACATATATCTTCTCGATGATCCCCTGAGCGCCGTGGATACCCATGTTGGTCGACACCTATTCGAGGAGTGCATGCGGGGTTTCCTACGAGATAAACTAGTGGTCCTGGTAACCCATCAACTGCAATTCCTGGAGCATGCCGATCTCATAGTGATTATGGATAAGGGAAAAGTAACAGCCGTTGGCACCTACGAGGAGATGCTAAAGAGTGGCCAGGATTTTGCCAAGCTGCTGGCTCAGCAAACCCACGAGGAAAGCGGAGACTTTGAACAGGATCAGGATAAGGCCAAGGCAGATAAATCCAATTACTCACGACAAAGCAGCCGGCAGAGCAGGGTTAGCGTGGACTCTGTGGATTCTAGCAAGGATTCGGTCATAGAGAATGAAGGAAAACCTATGCAGGAAGCCCGTTCCTCGGGAAAAATTGGCTTAAACATGTATGGTAAATATTTCTCTGCCGGCTCTGGATGGTTCCTTGTGGCCCTGGTGGCCTTCTTTTGCCTGGGAACTCAACTTCTAGCCTCTGGCGGGGATTACTTTCTCTCCTACTGGTATGTACTCATTTCTATTAAATTTTTCTGATTAAATCAACATTTATTCTTGCAGGGTGAAGAACAACAACTCCTCTTCTTCGTTGGATATATATATCTTCAGTGGCATCAATATAGCCCTGGTGATTTTTGCCCTGCTGCGAACCCTGTTATTCTTCAGCATGGCCATGCATTCCTCAACTCAGTTGCACAACTCCATGTTCCATGGCATATCCCGTACGGCCCTCTATTTCTTTCACTCGAATCCCTCGGGAAGGATCCTAAATCGATTCGCCATGGACCTAGGACAAGTGGATGAAGTCCTGCCAGCCGTTATGCTGGATTGCATCCAAATATTCCTCACAATCACCGGCGTTATCTGTGTGCTTTGCATCACGAATCCTTGGTATTTAATTAACACAACAACGATGTTTGTGGCCTTTCATTTTCTGCGGAAATTCTATCTGAGCACCTCGAGGGATGTGAAGAGACTGGAGGCGGTGGCCAGATCCCCGATGTACTCGCACTTTAGTGCCACTTTGAATGGCCTGCCCACGATTAGGGCCTTGGATGCCCAGGAGCTGCTGACAAGGGAATATGACAACTACCAGGATCTGCACAGTTCGGGATACTACACCTTTCTCTCCACGAGTCGCGCCTTTGGTTACTATCTGGATCTGTTTTGTGTGGCCTATGTGATATCGGTGACCCTGACGAGCTACTTTAATCCACCGCTGGATAATCCCGGACAGATTGGATTGGCCATCACTCAGGCCATGTCCATGACGGGCACTGTACAGTGGGGAATGCGTCAATCGGCGGAGTTGGAGAACTCCATGACTTCGGTGGAACGAGTCCTGGAATATAAAAATCTTGCGTCTGAGGGAAAATTTGAATCTCCAGCAGACCAAAAACCAACGAAAAACTGGCCCCAAAATGGAGAAATTAAAGCGGAAGAGCTCAGTCTGAGATATAACCCAGATCCCAAAACAGATAATGTGTTGAGATCCCTAAAGTTCGTCATCCAACCCCGCGAGAAGGTGGGAATTGTGGGTAGAACGGGAGCAGGCAAGTCCTCTCTTATAAATGCCCTATTCAGACTCTCCTACAACGATGGCTCCTTGGTGATAGATAATAAAGATATAGCCACAATCGGTCTCCATGATCTGCGGAGCAAGATCTCCATTATACCCCAAGAACCAGTACTGTTTTCGGGAACTATGCGTTACAATTTGGATCCCTTTGATCAGTATTCCGATGATAAGTTGTGGGAGGCCCTTGAGGAGGTAAGATTAGCATAAATTTTAAATTATAAATTTACTAAAATTAACTTTCCCCAGGTTCACCTCAAAGAGGAAGTCTCTGAGCTGCCCACGGGTCTTCAGAGTATGATCTCCGAAGGTGGTGCTAACTACAGTGTTGGCCAGCGGCAGTTGGTCTGCCTGGCCCGTGCCATTCTCCGGGAGAATCGCATCCTGGTGATGGACGAGGCCACGGCAAATGTGGATCCGCAAACGGATGCCTTGATACAGTCCACCATTCGCAGGAAATTCAGGGATTGCACCGTTTTGACCATTGCCCATCGGTTAAATACGATTATTGATTCGGATAAGGTGATGGTTCTAGATGCGGGTAATCTGGTGGAATTCGGTTCTCCCTACGAACTCCTGACTCAGTCCAGGCGGCAGATCTTTTATGGAATGGTCTTGGAGACGGGTCGGGCCAGTTTTGAGCACCTCTTGAAGATAGCTCAACAGGTGAGAGGTTTAAATGTAATTTATTTTATGTATTTACCTTTATTTATTTATTATTTAACAGGTTAACGAGACTAAATTGCGCAGCAAGTCGAAATAAATAATTTTTCATTGAAAAGGTTAGGAGAAATCCCGAAAACACTGTTCCAGAAACTATAAACAAATTTATTTTAATTTTTATATGAAAGACCTTAATTGATATAACCTTAAATAGACAAATTCAGTTTTTAAGAATAATAAAATATTGTTGTTACAATTCAATTTACAGGGAAATGTTCCCTGTATGAAAAAATACTGCCAACATTTGAATTTAGCGCTCAAAAAATCCCTAATGAGAAACCTAGTCATCGTTATCGATATCGATTGTCCTAATGTTTGTAAACAAAATTCTGAATGAGCACGCAAATTGTTAATGTTTCAATAAATGAGTAAATATGGCCAAAAATCTTAAGAAATTAAGCTTGGCCAACAAATTGGCCAAAAGGGGCGAGGTCATTAAACCCACAGAAATAATTGGTAGGCACAATCGAGCAGATAATGTGCGGGTAAGTTGTGAAATAAACTCAACATGGCTCAAAGTTAATACATTTAAATCTTTTAAGGATATCGAAGATCTAGTGGGGACTTCGGGTTCCAGTAATTCGATTTACTTCTCACCATTGCAAACCCGCAAACAGCGAGAAACCCCAAAGAATAGTAAAACGGAGCCGTTAACCCCCACACGGGTGCCGCCCAAAAGGATTAAAAACGAGGAACAGGATCAGTTGCCATCCAAAATATTAATGGGTTCTGCCATGGTGGTTAAGGCCAAGGTCGTGCCAGATGCCATGAACTCCCCCCTGAGGATTGATCGGATCAAAAAGGAATTGGCAACAGAAATCAAACAGGAACTCAAACAAGAGGTTTTGGAAAATATTAAAAAGGAAAAGAAGCCTCAAGAGGAACCACATCTGTTCCTGGGAGTGGAGGGACCCCATCCCTTGTGGCTAAATCACCTGGAAAACATTCGCATAATGAGGAACCGCCTGCCAGCGCCCGTGGACACAATGGGCTGCCATCGCTGTGCCGATCCCAAGGCAGATGCAAAGGTATTTAGACATCTCTGTAATATAATGAAATCTCTGCCTGATTCACAAGCTTTCCCTTGTCTTACAGACCCAACGCTTCCAGAACTTGGTGGCCCTAATGCTGTCCAGTCAAACCAAAGATCAAACCACTTTCGAGGCCATGAATCGCCTCAAGGAACGCACTCTCACCACATTTAATATAAAAGAAATGCCAGTGATGGAACTGGAGGCTCTACTGCACCCCGTATCCTTCTACAAGAACAAAGCCAAGTACCTCAAGCAAACGGTGGAGATTCTCATAGATAAATACGATTCCGATATACCGGACAATCCCAAGGAGCTCATAGCTCTTCCAGGAGTTGGACCGAAAATGGCTCACATCTGCATGGCGGTGGCCTGGAATAAAGTCACGGGCATCGGAGTGGATGTCCATGTGCACCGCCTCACCAACCGCTTGGGCTGGCTACCACAGCCGACCAAGGAGCCGGAACAAACCAGGATCGGGCTGGAAAGGTGGCTGCCCCACAGTCTCTGGTCGGAGGTGAATCATTTATTTGTGGGCTTTGGTCAAACCATTTGCACTCCACTGAAGCCCAACTGTGGGGAATGCTTAAACAAGGATATTTGTCCATCGGCCTTTAAGGAAACCAAGGCCAAGAAAACTAAAGAGTGATTAATAAGGAAGAATTGAAAAGAAATTATGAAAATATCCTTGAAAAAACAAAAGAAGGAAACTGTCCTATTATTTAAACTATATGAAAAAAAAACTCAGGAATGCATTTTTTCAAAAGGGGCTAAAAGTCCACCAATAAAAAAGTTAAGGAAAAATTATAAATCGAAATTTTATTTATTAATTCAAATATTTAACTAAGAAAGAGTAGAAAAAAATACCAAAGCATTAAAAAACCCGTAATACATATATACACTGCGTAACTATGATATACTTAACATTTAATTTTATTTTAAATAATAAATATTTTAAATTTTAATAATTAAATCGAAATATTAGAATAAACAATTTTACATTTAATTCTTAAAGTATTTTATATAAAATATTTAATTGATAAGAATTTGGTATATTTTAAAATACCGAATAATATAAAAACACCTTGGTATTTCCTAAGAATACGGTTGTACTATCCAAAAATATTGGCGCGTTTTGTTGTTTATTCGCAGCATCTTGTGAAATTCATTTAAAACTTCATTTCTAAGCAACAAACAGCCAGCAAGATGAATGATTCATGTAAGTAATTGGTGAAACTATTACCCAGTTATAAAAGCCATAACTTAAATTAATTTTTAGTTGGAGATTTCAATGCCACACAAACTGCGCCGGCTGGAGCCGCCAGCAACCAAAAGGGAGAGGTGCGTAAATAATCAAATAAACTAAATAAATCTATAACTATAACTGTTCATTATGATTAGGGTATTGTGCCGCTGGTAATTAAGCAAATTGTTGATGCCCCAGAGGGCAATATAGAGATGTTCGGCATGCAGTATGGCATGGCATGTGTGGTGGCCATTGTGCGAAATGTGGAGACGTCCTCCACCAAGATTACGTACACCCTGGAGGATCACAGTGGGCGGATCGATGCCCACTACTGGCTGG
Source organism: Drosophila orosa (assembly GCA_018904745.1). Taxonomy (NCBI): domain Eukaryota; kingdom Metazoa; phylum Arthropoda; class Insecta; order Diptera; family Drosophilidae; genus Drosophila; species Drosophila orosa. Next base: position 9,413 of record JAEIIH010023177.1, read on the forward strand.
AGGAGGGCGACACCCTCATGGCGCCCGAGGTGATGGTCAACAACTATGTAAAGGTCTACGGCACCACACGTTCACAGGCCGGCCAGAAAACTCTGATGGTGTTCAAGCTGCTGCCGGTGTTGGATCCCAACGAGGTAACCACTCACCTGCTGGAGGCTCTGCAAGCCCGCTACAAGGCGGAGGATTACCAGAGCAAGGATGGCGCCGCTGGAGCCGTTTCCTCGGGTTCCGGCTCCATGGCCGACTTCACCGCATCGCAGAGCAATGCCATTGTCAGTGGGCTGGATCCCAAGCAGCAGGCCGTCTTCCAGGCCATCAAGAGCAACGTGTCCGAGGAGGGAATCGGTCGCAAGGAGCTCAAGGCCAAGTTTTCGCACATTAGTGATTCCGAGTTGACGTAAGTGACAGATTCCGAGCCATTCCCCGAGTAGCTGTTAGCTGTGGATTTAAAATGTGTATTTCCTATTATTTTTTAGAAACATTCTGGACTTTATGATTTCCGAGGGTCATATTTACTCCAGCATTGATGCGGATCACTTTATTTGCACCATGTAAATCGAATATCAAGCCCAAAAACATGTAATTCTTAAATGCGTATTAAATTTATTAGTTTTATAGAAAACGTACAAATTCTCTAAACATTTATTCTTGACTTAAGTTATCAAATTAAAACAAAAGTGGGAAATATGTTGCTTTTACGCTCGCATAATTTAATTTCTGGAACTTTAATTTTTAAATTAAATATTTTGTTTTTAATTATTCTCTGGTATTTTTTCCGGCACGCGTTAGTTCCTTTTCTTGCGCTCCTTCTCTCCTATTGCTTTCTCTCTATTGTGCCCACACTTTCGTTTCTCACTTCGCGGCATTCGGTTGGTTTTCTGTTGTACTCTGCCTCTAAGTCCAATCGGAAGCCGGCTTAACAACAGTCTTATCAATGAATTAATTTAAGTTCCTTTCGGCTAAGTTGAGATTAAGTAGCATATCGAACAAAAGCATCAGCAACACCAACAACAATGGCGAACAAACATAGAAAGAACAAAGAACTGCAATCGCTGCTTCTTCTCACCTTCTTATTGGGATTTTTGGGTGAGTTATAAAGCTAATATTTAATGTTTAATTGAATAAGTGTGGCTTTTAGCACGTAGAAAGTAAGTGAAGTAAGTAAAGTTGAATGAACTATTTGTTGCTGTGTTAATACACACACACGCACACGATAAACAACCGCTCCCACATGGACAGAAACACGCACACAAAACAAATGAGAAGAACTTTTAACTGACACACTTTCCAATTGGACCAGCTGATTTCGAACAGTGGGACCGGATAGTTAAAAAAGGTGCTAAACATGTGAAGGTCAAGGTTAATTTCTTTTAATTGGCAAAAATTAAGAATGTAAAAATGTAAAATTCAGTCAATATGTGTGGGCAACGTTTTAGAAAAAAACAAAAATAAAAGAAAAGTTGAATTTTTTAAATTAAAAATGTTTTAAATATATAGTATAAAAGAAAAGTACAGTTTTAGTTCTCCTAAAAATCTCAAAACACACAAAGGCTTAAACCTTCAAATATGTACCCTTATTTATCAGTATTCAAACATTTTATGACTCATATTTTATCATTATCAGTATTTACATACAGAAAACATCAAAAATATTTATACATATTCAGCTGAAACGACATTTACTATCTATCAGCCCATTCCGCTTCCATGTTATCTGTGCCACCGCTGCTCGATCATCAAACCTACTTCATTATTTTCTTTCCCATCTTGCGATAACGCCACCCACTGTGCAGGGCCACTTGTTTGATAACCTCGATCCCAGGCCAGGCTAAAAATGTAGGAATAAAATGAGCAACGTGCTGCGGCTCTGCTTCTTTCCGGGTGAAAGTTATAGCTATTCAATTGACTAAATACGTGTCCCATTCTTTCTTCTTTCAGCCGAGGGAAGCTCTCTATTGGTTCCCCCAAAAAGTCAACAGTTCTTTAAGCTGCAAAATGAAGTCAGTCTGGAGGAACTGGGCCAGAGATCGAGTTCTCCCGCAACAACTTATAAATTCGAGACGGATCTGGAGATCAATTCGGTTTGGAGTCAGAGTGATGATCAATTGCTGGAGATTTTCATCACCGAGAGTCGAGTGGCTGCCGCGGAAAAAGATCGTTCCATCAACAAGATCCCCGACAGGCCATTCTACATCAGTCTGGTCAATGGGCAGCCCCATAAAGTCATAGCCCACAGTTCCAAGGATCAATCCTTGCTAAATTTGGAGCGTGGTATCGCATCCCTTCTCCAATTAAGGTTGGATTCCGCCCAAGAAGAGGAACTGGACGTTTCCGGATTGTGTCATGTTTCCTACAATGTAAAGTCCTCAACGAGAGTCGAAAAAACCAAGAGAGACTGTGCTCTGTGGGATCTAAGGGTTACCTATCACCCGGAAGAAGCTCTCGGTGTCAGTCAGCAGTCCCAGGAGCAAGTTTCCTATCAACTCTCTTCAGAGGGATCGCTGCTTAAAGCGGAATCTGTGGAGACTCATCGTCTTGGCTTGGCAGCCAAGCCAGATGTGGGAAGCGTGGTCAAGAGTGTTCTCATCCTTCAGCAGAACGGCCAGGGTTCGAGTGATGTCAAGCAGCTGGAACAGGGCAGCTTAGAGGCGGCCATCGAGGGTCTGCTGGAATGGTATCGCGTCTTTGAGCTGGAATCCGATGTGGATGGCATCATAAGCGAGTTGAAGGAGCAAACTGTAAGCAAGTCTTAACTTTCCTTAACATGATTAACAAGTTTTCCTTAATATCCCCAGCTTGAGGAACAACTGAAGGCTACCCTGGACGAACTGCAGTCCGAGGACGTTGGCAAATCCTCACTGGCCTTGGCTTACGTCAAACTTATCCCCTTGGCTCGCATTACGAGTCAAGAACGATTTGCTGCTCTGCTCAAGGAGCACACCAAACTCCTGCCCCAATTGGTGGATCTTCTGGGAGCTGTTCAGACCTTTGATGCCCACAATGCCACCTTTGGCTTCTTCTACAAGGAGGCGGATACCTCCAACGAACAATTGGAGCTGCTGGAAAAGTATCTGCAATCCCTAGCAGTAGCCACGCATCCGGAGAGGAAAATCATAGAACATTTATATGGTTTGCTCCAACTGGAAGCCGTCTCTAAAAAGCAGGCCAAGCTGAGGGATAGCATCGTTCAGACTGTAGCCACCTTGACGCGCCAAAGTGGCTTCGATGGCAATGATCTTTTGCTGCAGCAAGTGCGGGCATATCTCCTGCAAGGTATCACCTCCAAGGAGCCCACATTGTATATCAGGGCTCTGCAGAATCTCCAGGATCCCGTCACCATTGAAGCCTTGCTGGAACAGGCTCAGAGTCGTGATGAACCCAGCATATCGGTGGCTGCCCTGCAGGCTCTTAAATCCTTTCCCGTTGGGAGCTTTAATTCCACGCATCGTCAGCAGTTTGAGGGAATTTTCTATCAGCGAAAACGGCGATTCGACAGCTCTGCTCGTACCTTGGCCTTGGATGTTATCCTCTCGCTGAGGCCCAGTAAGGAGCAGTTGGGTTATCTCCTGGATTATTTGGCCTCCAATGATCGCCAGTTTGAAATCAAAACCTATGTCCTGCAGAAGCTGAGAATGCTGGCCGAGAAGTGTCCAAGATTTAGGGCTTTATTCGAAGCGGAGCTGGCCAAGAGGAGTCGAGTGAATAACTACAATGTCCTGGGACAGAAGGGTGAGTAATGGCTGTTGTCAGATTCTTTTCCTATAGTTAAACTCTTAATTTCTTAGGTCTCACCACCGTGCTCACCCGCCAGCTCTCCCTAGCGCCCGCCTTCAACGAGAGTCTGCTGAGCACCCAGGAGGTTTACCAGGGCATCCTTAAGCGTGGCTCTGTGGAGTTCCTGCTCCATGCGGGGCGCTCACAGGCTAGTACCTTTAAATTGGGCATCTACACCGCCGGCTTGGGTTCACTGGTGGGCGATGGGGATGCTGATGATGGCAACGATGCCATTCCAGCGGATGATGAGCTGGGTGGCGAGGAAAGCATTACCGCTGGCATGGAAATCAGTGTGCAGGGCTCTCAGCTGCGGCCCTTGATCTTCTTTAACGGCCAAACGGAGCTCATGGGTCATGTGTGGGGTGGAAGCGCCTCCGATACGACTCCCGCCTATCAGGCCACCACTTTGGCGCAGGATCACGAGCGCTACATAATCCTGGCATCGGGAGCCACGCTGCACTGGCGAGTCCTGGGAGCCCGGAGTGTGGATCTCAATGGCAAAGTGGGTTTCAGCCTGTGGAACCGGAATGCCCAGACGGAGATCCAACAAAAGTGAGTTGATGAGTTTAACTTTATCTCTCTTTAGATTTTAAATATTATTTGTTATTTCTCAGCACGGGAAGCGCTTTGTTGGGCCATGTGGCCGTTGGCTTCACCTACGCCAAGTTGGTCCAGGACTTCAGCCTCGTCCACGAACCAAAACTGAGTCTGCAGGCAGATTTGGACTTTTATAGTGGCATCAAGCTCTGCATGCAGTTGCAGCGACCAGAGCAACTGCTAGAGTGAGTTTCTTTATTGGAAACTATCCCTGAATCTCTCTTAATTATAATTAAATTTCTTCACAGACAAACCAGCATTCGATCCGTTTTCCTGCAGTCTGTGGATCGCCCCTATGCCAAACATGTGAGCTCTAAGCTCTCGCACAAAACTCCGGGCTGTACTTTTGCCCTCAACCAGAAAAACAACGAAATGTGCAACATTATTTTTAACGATTAATTAATTAAGAGATTCCGAGATTTGCAAAATGTTTCCTTGATATTAAACCTTAAAAGAATGTAAACTCAGAGATTAAGACTCAATTTAGATGTAAAACTCAAACGAGCAAAGAAATCTATTTTTCTATTACAAAAATCTTGTTTTTCAAATGGGAATACCACATTTTATTGGCTTTCTAAACATGAAATTTGAATTAAGTCAAAAATTTAATTACACATTCTCTTCCAGGCAACTGATTATCCTAAAATGTCTCATAAATACCTAAAACATCTTTCTCAGCTAATGCTCATTAGAAGTGCCCTATCGTGCTCCTATTTATGTAAAACCCTATGGAGTTCTCAAGTCTTTAATTAAATCTTTAATTAACGCTGTAATCATAATAATATAAAGTGTCATATTAGTACAACCAGCGCTCCCACGTTTCTCACCTTTTCCTGGTTCGTGTCCAGGGTATTTGGTATATATATTATATTTCTTGGTATTAGTGGTATTTTTAAAAACTGGCCAGTGGCCACACTCTCCGCGGCAAAAAGAAAGAAGAAAAAAAAGGCGAAATCGGAAGTAAATAACAACTTTGCGGATTCAGTGGCAATCGGAATGTGAGTGCACAGCGGAAAAACCTTAAACAAAAGACATTAGAAAAGAAAGCGGAAATATGTCAAACAAATAATTAGGCCAGCTGCTCTTCTTCTTGGTGTTTAGAAGAGGAGGCCCGTCCGCTCACACACACGCACCCATAGAAGTCGCCCAAAATAAATACTCTAATTTAGCAGCCTTTAAAGCGAGTGCTAATCCGCGACGATAAAACTGTTTACATGCGAATAAATCAATATTTGTGTCAACAATTGAGGATATTATATCAATGTGCTAAGCGAATAACTAAAGAAATTTAAGCATTTTGTTGTTGTACACAACATTTTTCTACATCACACACTCAGGCAAACAATTGGAGTGCGAGAGAGAGAAAGAGAAAGAGAGCGGGAGAGTGTTTTTGTTGTTGCGATATGCGACGTGTTCCGTTTATTTTCTAAATTCGTACGTGTATGTGTTGGTGTGTGCGGGAATTTCTGTTGCGTGAAGTTGCAATAAAAGAAACCACGTGTAAAAGTGCTCTGCAATTTTTGCAGTTTATTTACCCAGATAACTGCAAGTACTGATAAAACCTTAAAGTCAATATGTTTCTAAAGTTTTTATTGGGCTATGCGATCGAAAAGGAAACCCGACAGCAGCTGTCAAAGTGCGCTGAAATTCGATTTCTGATTCGACAACAAATTTAAAGTCATTACCCGAGGATTTTAACATAAATTAGCCGGCAAAATTAGCATTTGTATTTATCATTATCGCACCCATACATTGGCATTCAAGAAAGAGTAATAAAAGAAAAGGTTGAAAAGAGAGACCACGATCATAGCCCGAAATATCGGTCTCTCTTTTTATGTCAGAGAGAGATCCCTTTTAATTACACAATTTGATTAAAATATTAATGGTATGGAAACACAGTTAATAAAACTATTTCAATTAAAATTTTGTACATAATGAGAACTGAGCCTTCTTTCTTGTTAAATCAAATATTTCTTATTGTCCAGAAAGACGATAATTTGTTTTGGCCAAATAATTATTTTTGTGAACTGCAGTGTGCGAGGGGCCATCTCTTTTCCCACACACACTTGCGCACTGCTCCTCTCTCCCAGTTTCCACTCTCTCATACTTCTAATAACGGTAACACGCGTCATCGGTTAGGTTTATTTTGTTTTTAATGTACATTTGTAGAACTTGCCAAGTTTATAGCTTCGACTTGTTTTAGAAATATGTTGAATATTTAATAATAATACAATTTAATGATGACTTGCTCGATCTGCCGTCTCTGTCTGCAACAAAAACCTTAACATTCTCGCTGGTTCGAGTTCGACATCGAACTTAAGACTTCGTACTATGGGACAAACGACACCATTATCTGTTCATAACCTACTTTTTAAATGCCTTTAAATTTACTTATTTTCTACCGTAATGTACCAAGATAACATTAATTTCTATTTGAGCAGAAAAGTTTAAAAGATCTCGTACACTTGGGCTATGTATATAGAAAACACGGTCCATAAGTTATTAATGAACGCTACAAAACACCCATTGGCCCCATAGTTCGAACGTTCAAACATGTTCGTCAAACATATTCGCTCTCAGCTTTTGAATGAAACCTATAAATACGAGTGCAGGTGCTCATTCGAAAAAAATATTGTTTTCAAATTTCAAAATCACTCTCCGCGCTGCTTGTGTCTTCGGTTTTTAAATAAATCAAATAAAATATGGATAAAATTAAAATAAAATAATACGACTTGACGGCGATATATTCCAAAAGTTTTTGGATAATTTTTAAATAACTTGCAAGATTGCTATTTTATCGACTCTTTCGCTCTCGCTCTGTGCTTGCGTGTGTGTGTGTGAGTGTGTTTGAGTAAAGGCCAAAAAGCGCCCTCTTTGCCCCGCGCCACGCCCCCTCCGGCGGGCAGCAGAATAAATTGGTTGCAAACACAATAACAACAACAACAAAATATCCTCCTTTTAGAATTTACCTGTGAAAGTGAAAACGTGACAACACGATAAAAACGAACGAGGCAAGCAAAACAAAAAACGAGTGCATAAAAAACACGCAGCGACGCAAACGAATAAGAAGAGGAGCAGGAGCAGAAGGCAAGGAAGAAGAACAAGTGCAGCGAAAATAAGAAAAAACAAATAATCAACGAAGGAAGTGCTTAAAAAACAAGAACAAAACAACTGAAACTAAATTGACAGGTAAGAAGAAAAAAAACCACCCTCCTCCTTCTCCCTCTCACCTCCCTTTATCTCTTGTCTGTCCCTTTGGTTGCACTTTTTCGTGTGTTATCTTTGCCACACTTTTTCTATGATTCACTCTCTTTTTTTTCTATCAATACCTTTCCGCAATTCACGACGACTAAAGGTTCGATCGAATGATGAACAATTTTCATGATTCATTCTGACCATAAATTGTATTCAAATTCCTTTTTTTTCTTTCCGGTTAGATTTTATAAGCCTTAAAATGTCGTCTATTTTTTCTTCTGCTGGTTTCATGTGCTTTTTTATACGTAACTGATAAGATAGACCATTCTAACCTTGCACAATTTATGACGGCAGCAAACCATGTTTTTTCGGGTTGATAATGGTCTAAAAAAGATTTTTTAAAAGGTAAAACCCTTTTTTTATGTGGCCCTAAATTCATGCTGTGAGTGAAGAGCACAGACCCTTGTTTATTTGTGACATTTGCAAAGGGATTACCTTTCAAGTGTCCTAAATTTTTAATTTACTTTGTTTGAATGGGGTTTAAAAATAATTTACTTTGTTTTCTATGTGAGAATTTAATATAGATTACATTTTAGTACAGCACTTAGTTTCTCGATTATAAAGTTCAAGGGGATCTTTCTTCAAATTGTGATTTTTTTCTTTTCATAATTCCCCGAATACAAATTTAGATAAATGCTTTATGGCTTTGTGTGACTCACTGATAGATAATAAACACGCGTTTGTCAAGATATAATTGTGAAATAGAAATAAACACTTCTCAATTATGACTTCAAACATTTGTTTAGGCGATAAACACCATGATTTAGGCCCCTATAAATTACCTAATCTATGAGTTTCTAGCCTTGCTTGCTGAACTAGCAAACATTTGCCAAAATTTCAACCTCTGAACGGGCCCCTATCTTATCTTTGGGAGAGATTGCCCGAGAAATAACCCACTTTAACTAAAATAATAAAAATATACACATATATATGCTGGATACGTATTTATCTAAATACATTTGACTGGCAATGGACAAATTGTATTTGGGTAAACTGTCTGTCAGCCAGCTCCGTCCAATCGCTCGCTCACGTGAGTTTGACCGATACAAAACGACTTTTCAAATTTGCCTCACAAAATCATAAGAGAAAAAAAAACGCAGTCGTGCAATTTACAGATCCGGCAGGCTAAAAGAGTAAAATAAAACCAAAGGCGACAGAGACTTGGATTGAGACTCAGACTGGAATCGGAATCAATCGATTTCAATAAGTCAACGTCGCTTTGCATTCGGTCTCACATCCATTCAACCGTCCATCCATCCATTTATCCATATATCGCATATTCAGAGATTTGTGTACGTGCCTGGGCGACGACAACGTGATTTGCCCGGTGATTCACATCGATTATTATTATACCCGACTGCAACTGGCCAGTCTCTGTCTATAAGTCTACAAGTCTCGTTGAGTCTGTGTCAGTCAGTCGGTCGGTCGGTCATCCAGTTCGTTGAACTCTGAGCGAAGGGCCTGAACTTTATCCGAGAGTAACCAAACGAACTAACCCTGGCAACCCATTTTTAAGGTGGCCATAGGAAAATCAATACTTTTTCGTATTAACCCAAAACCCGCCCTGGAAAATTGTAGCTTGCTGCTGCTGCTGTTGTGTTTATTTTTGAGACCGCGAGAATGTTGCACAAGCTGCCCGGCTCGTTGGTCATAAATCTGGCTGGGTTTTTGTCATGGGACCTGGTTTTATGTTAAATTACCAGAAAATTAATTGTTTCTGCTCGCACTTGTCCTCTTTTGGGGGTGATTGTGTTAAGCTAGGTTAGTATTGTTAGTGTCAAGGTAGGTTTTATTAAAGCCATATAATAATTTAAAATAATAATAAATAAAAACTTGTAGTATAGTTTTTATGATGATTATAAGGATTGCAAATACTTGAGGAATTTTTTCATATATATATGAATAGTATCCTGTTTAAAGTGAGTCACTTTCGAATCTATTTTTGCCACATATCCGCTGTTTTACCCGTGTGATATCTTTTATTGGACATGATGATCACCTGATGGCTGAGATAGCCGGGGGGGAATATTTCACACATTCGGACCACAAGCCCTCGCGAAATGCTGGCCGAAATTGAAATGGAAACCCACACGCTCGTAAATCCTAATCAAATTTATTAAATCAAGTACTGGCCGCGATGTGTGTTAATGACAGAACAGAGGAGCGAAACAAATATACGCCCACCAGATGGATTTCCTACACTCGAACAAACAATCGGCGAGCATAAAAAAGGCGAGACTAAAATAACATTAAATATAAAACCGGGGCACATGAAAGCAATTTGAGCGATATGAACGAATGAGAGCTGTGCCGCCTCTGCTCCATATACAAAAATCCTATATAGAGAGCAGGCATATGTATGCCCGAGATAGCGAACAATCAATTTGTGCCCGACTTTGGATATGACTTTGTCGCTCGCCTGCTCGCTCGTTCGGTAATTGTGCGGCATTAATTTGTGCAAGTAATTTCATTGAGCCCGAACCCGAACCCGATCCCGATCCCGTTTGTTGCACGGCCAAAAGCAAAGGCGAAATATTTAACAGATGTCAGTAGCTGTATCTGCCTGGCTGTCTGTATATAAGTTAAGTTAATAACCCGACTCGGGGTAAACAATTCTACATTTTTCCCCCATTGATTAAATAACCTTGATTTCGCCTGACACCGTGTTGCTGTGCTGTAAACGTTATCCGTGCCGCGATATGTTGTCCGGATAAGCTGTAAATCAATAACCAGATCTGGCTATAACGTTATCAACGTTAACGTTGTACCAGGTAGGAAGTGTTGTTAGTTTAAGGTAATTCAATTGAATGGTATGAGAGTTAATTATGGTAAAAGAGTATATTTATTATAGGAAATTAAGTTACAAACTTGGTTGCAAGTTAAATTAGTTGCGGTTGTTGAAACTTCGTTAAAGAACTCTTACAATTGTAAAAAATATTCTCAATTTACTAGCTCTTTGTTCATTTACTCACAATCAAGTAGGCTTAATGTGCAAGCTGTCCACGAATCCCCAGGTAATTCAATTGAATGTTATGAGAGTTATAATAAAAGGAATAATTATTATAGGAAATTAAGTTGCAAACTTTGTTGCAAGTTCATGTAAATGAGTTTTATGCTGCTGTTTATTCTCTCTGCCATGTATTTGTTGAAGAACCGGCAAGGCGCACTTTCAATTGTAAAAAATATACTCAATTTACTAGTTCATTGTTCTCTTATCCACAATTGAGTGGGATTAATGTGCAAGCTGTCCACGGATCCCCAGGGAACTTACTCTGAATTGTGCTTATCCGCTGCTTTTTCCAGTGGGTGGCCACTTTAGCAGGCTGATAACAAACCTTAGTTAGTCTATAGAGCAGAGTGCATTGTGGCAATTTATCCGTTGCGACAATAATTTCCATACTTGAGCACCAGCAATGATGCCCCCAGAGACGTTCCCATTGCTCTGGTCGCGTTGTCACTCTTCATTGAAGATAAGTTCAATTCGCACAAAAGCCATATAGTTGGGGTCTCTCGCTCGAAAACATCCGGCTCCAGTCTTTTGTATCTGAATCTGCGACAAGGTTTGCGGCAAAACCAGTAAGATCACACGGGAAAAAATATGATATACAAACAGGATCAATCTGATAGGGTTTTGTAAGAAGGGAAACTAAAGCGTAGATATTGAATTCGTAGAAATTACACAGGTTTTACAGTAAATGTGAATGAAATGTGTATAGTACTTGAATATTATATACGATTGTTTCTTAGTTTTGAAAGCTTTCAGATCTATGGAACTAAGAAAAACATATATTCGATATATTTTTATTTTTATTAAATAGTAAATGTTGTTCCTAATTAGTAATTACTGATTAAAAGAACTTTAATCTTGTATTTCTTTCTGTGCAAAAGAACAACTCGACTTGACAATGGGCCGCATAGTTTCCTTCTTTTTTTCGCCCATTGTACTTTGCATACAGGCGTTTATTTTATTATACACATTTGAATAAAGTGAATTACGTTGAGAGCAGAGCAGACAACGACAACAGAAAAAAAGAAAGAAAGAACAGAACAGAAAAAGGTCCCAGACGCCAGGTTCAGCAATGTGTGCTGAACTCCGCCCGCTGACGCTTAATTGAATTGAAAACTGAAAAATGAAAATACAAAACTGAAAAGTGAACTCAAACCGGACCGAAACGAAACGAAACGAAACGAATCGAATGAAAGCGAAACAATTCCCCCTACAGAACCCAGAAGCGACCAACAGCGGAATTCAAGTAGTGCGATTTGTGAAAAATTCTTGAGCTCCGCTTCGTTGTGTGTGTGTTTTTTTTTGTCATGTTTATTTATTTTGTTTTATTTTTTTTTTTTTGTGTTGTTGTCTTTTTCTGATGCCTCCCGAGTTCCTTTCTGTTTTGCTTGCATATTTTATGTCTGTTGTTTATTATTTTTCCCTGGCTAATTTGAAGCTTTCGATCGTTGAGTGATTCAATTATTTGGTTGTGCCTCTGGGATAATTCAATTTATTTCTGCGTGGGCAGCCGGGGTCCGGCACTGATTTGTTTTAATTAATAATTTGTATTTCGTTTGCTGTGCGATGTGCATGCAAATTGTGATGCTTCCGGAAGTGTCAGTCATGGTCACTAATTATTCAGCATCTGCTTTGCTTTCCTCTGCTAAACGAAGCTAAATTAAATTCCCACAGCAGCTAGGTAATAAATTTTCATGTGCTATTTGTAGACCGCAGAATACTGTTAATTGTCTTCAGTTTGTTTATGTTTAAAGTTAAAACGCATGACTATAATTATACGACACTTGTTTTATAATTGTTTTATGGATTTTAAGCTGGGTAAAGTGTCTAGTCTAGTTTTATTTACATTAAAAGCCCGACCTTTCAATCAATGAATAAACCCCTTTATACAATTAATTCCTAGCAAACAATTCTAAAGTAAATACCATTATAATGATCTTAACATTGCTGTGTGAAAAATGTAAATATTCCGACAACGAATTAACATGGAATAATCATGGAAATACTATCCGTGGTTCGATTCCATCAAAGTTCATCGGTCTCGCCGAGGGAACTTATTCTCGGAACGTTAAAATATTCCATTACACAGTTGCAATTGACGCAAAACTCTTTTGCAGCTCAAAAGCCAAGCTTTTGTTCATTTCGCTGCGTGTCTGTGCAATTAGCGAGTCTTTGTCTGCCTACGCATCCATATAGTAGCATATTTTCCATATTTCGGACATTTTGGCGAACGTGATCGCACAATAAGAAGGCGGTATTGGGCGGTTAAGAAAGTTAGCGAATCACGAAACACGCCCTCCCCCATCGCCCAGCTGCAAAAGTCGAAGACTTTGCCGAAATGTTAACTCGTGCCTAACCTAAAATGGTATTGTATAATAAGCGATACCGAATTACACAAAATACAGGGGCACAGGCATGGGCATGGGCATGGGCACTGGCACGCAAAATGAACACGCTATAAATATTTAGAAACAAGCCTCTCATTGTTTACAAAGGCGAGTAACGAAAACAAAACCAGCGCTAAAGCTAAAAAGGTGAGCAAAAAAAAAGCGAATCGCTGTGAAAAGCACGTGATGTTTTTGGCGGCGTCTCGCTTGGAATCCAATCGAATCAAAACGAATCGAATTGAAATGAAATGAAACGAAAAGCAAGCGAAAAGGCTAACTGAAACCGAAACTCGGCTCTCGAATATCATTTAGAGTTCGCTGGAATGCCGAAAGCAAGTGTGCGAGAGACGCGGCACTGACTCACGGCTCTTACACATTTTCGCAGAGTTTCGCGAAAATATGCCATATGTAGGTACTCCTCCATATATGTGTATATAAGAGTAAAAAATACATTATGATGCCATGATGATGGCATCGAACCGGTTCCCCCGCAAGCCGGCCAGCGAAATAATAAATATCGGCGAATGCACATTGCTGATACAGTAGATATCAAATGAATGTATATGTTTCATAAATAATACTATTATTTATTGTATTTTATTTGGCTTCATGACCTAATTCTAGGCAGGAAAATATGTCTTCAATATATAATTTATATAACTTGTGAGATAATGTTGGAACCTTGGTAATTTCTACTGTAAATAAAAAGGCGATTGGCTAGCCTAGTGGGAGGAGTATGATCTGGTCACACGCTCTGAGGTTGGCCATTGCCAAGATTTACAAGCCAGCCAATGTCAGCGACTTTAACTACATATTTACTATTTTTAGTCAGCAGTCCCGGGCCCGAACTTGGCCCGACTGATAGTAGCTCGTGACACAGTCCCCAGTTCGAATGCTTATCTGAAAAATGCCGAACAAAAATGCTCAACTTTGACGCTCTTTCTCGCAAAATCAAAATAAATTGCTACGCTTGCCGCTTATCATTGAGTTTTGGTACAAGCCAACTGACTTTTTAATGCTTCTCACATTGCCCCGCTATCTTATCGGACAGAATATATAAATATTGTGCGTATTATGCATATTTTATGCCGTCAACGCGTGTTCTAAGTCATAATTTATGTCGCACGCCCAAACATTTGACATAATTGTTTTTCCTTAAACCATAAAATGGGGTATAATTACAGG
>JAEIIH010023184.1:0-12255 GCA_018904745.1 Drosophila orosa
AAAGCTTATAAAAATTACTCAGGCGATACATAAGCTTGGTTGAATTTATCTTCAAATTCTATCTTCTATTTTATGAAATAAATCAAAGTTTCTAAATCGAGAATCTGTTTGTTAAAAAAAAATAAAGTACAACAGTGCGTATGATCAATAAAAGCTCATCGCTCATACGCACTGATGTCTTTTTGTATTCTTTATTTCTTGCATTTTAATTAACCAAAAATACATAATAAATTATTATGAACTTGGATATTTTTATTATTATATTCCAAGTAGAAACAAAAGCTCTTATAAATTTTTACAGAATTAAAATTTTTCTCAGAATAACAAAATAATTCTCGTTCAAAGAAAGTTAATAAATCATTTCGGAAAACAAGAAGAGAGCTCATTTACGTTTATTAATAATCTCCCTAATGAAACTTATATTCCTATAAAATTAAAAATTCCAAATAATGAAAAGAATTAATTCCTAGGCACCCTTCCAAATTTTTGATTGTTGAAAACAGGTTACTAAGTCGCTTGGTCAATAAAAATCCATTTAAATCCCCTGAAAAGCCGTAATAAATAAATATCGCAGCCATATGTTAACGTGAAACGCCAAAGGCACCCTTACGTTATGTTACGATATTTACCCCTCAATACTTACGATATAACAGCAGCGGACTGCTAACAGAGCCAGTGCTCTCCCAATTGGAGAGGGACTGGCACTACCCACCACTACCACCCCACTCGTATCACCTCGGCAGCACGCACACACACACATACACAGAGATACTCGGTCCGAGCAACGGTAAAACCGTTACACCGCTATATTATGCTGGTGGTGGCTGAAGCACACACACCCTCACCCAGCACGCACACATTGGCTCTGGCAGCGAGAGAGCGCTTCGCTCTCCCTCTGTCACACGAACACGAGGACGACGACGATAGCGACGGCGACGGCGACAGCGGTGAAAGCAGCAGAGGAAAACCTCAGATGCTGGGAAAAGTCAGAACTTGGGAATCAGTTGAAAATTGGACGTCGCGACGGCAGCACACGCGTCGCTCTCGAGCAGTAGTAGTAACAGTAAAATCACGCAGACAACAAACAAAATATATAAATCTCGCATCGAACAAAATCTAAAGTGTGCTTCGGTTCCACAAAAACCGACGAAAAAAAAAGAATAATAATAATAAATTGTGTTTCAAATAAACCACAAAAGGCCCTTGTACTCAAATGGCGCCCCACACGTGTGCTTTTCTTTCCCACAAGAATATCTAAAATCTTTAAAACCCCCCGGAAAAGAACCCCGAAAATTCGTAATAGAATATAGAGAAAAAAAAAGTAAAAACAATCTAAAGAAATACACAATACAAGCATTCCAAATGTTGTCCTGTTTGGCGCCGTCGTCTTCACGTTTCGGCCAAGAGGATACCATCATACAGCAGAGCATGCCATCCACCGCCTTCACCATGCAGTGTAAGTGATCTTAATAATGATTCTACGGACCCATGATTCCCACCTATGATTCATCCAGAAATGGAAATCGAATCAAAGTTGCTATCAGTAAACAACTGAGCTCAGTGTGTGATTTGCGCGGGAATCTTTGGGATGCAAGCTTTGCCAGTTTCCAAGAAACCATCCATCCATCTATCTCACTTCGCCATCTTTGAGAGCCCCAATCTGTGTGTGTGGTCTCTACCTCAGAGGAACAAAATAAGAAAAAAAAAAGAAACTGTAGTAGAAACAAAAAAAAACGTAAAAAGAAACGATCGTTGTTTGAGGGTTTCGAATTACGCTGGATCAGCAACATGCGGGATACGAACAAAATATATACTTAGTGTAGCCGCTCTCCTCGTTCTTCGCAGTAAAATTCCCAACCAATTGCAGCCACATTTCAATTTGATTTGTTGGCAACCTTGCCTTGCCTTGGCACCAATCTCCTCCCACTTGAAACGACAGGTAGTAGCCGTAGCTACCCCTAAAAGCAGGGGCAACCGCATGCGCAGGTACTACAACGAGAACCAAACGAACCTCTTATAAGAAACCAGTTCTTAATGGCCATTTTTGTGATTATAAACAAGGCATAAAACTGTCAGTGGGCAGAGCTCATCGATGATCACACCTTGCATCAGAAATTAATTGAAAACGCTTAGGAAATTAGAAAAGCTAAAGCAGCAACTCTGGAGAATCTGTCGGGGGAAATCCTCCAAACTCACAACGCCCACGATTTTTCACCCGGCAACTGACAATTGATAAGTCCGCTAAAGAGACGGATTAATTGCACATGTTTTGAAAAAAAAAAATAAATAGAAGAGGCTACACCGCAGAGCAGCGGCCATAAATTATAATTTATGGCTATTTAAGCAGCTCTGTTTCTGTGGGTGGAACTAAAAGCCCTCGAACAAGAACAGATAGTTTGGCTAATCGATCAGAAACACACAGGTTGGCCCACATACTACTCTATATATTGTGTTGGATGCGCCGCTGCCCCACGAGATATATAGCTTTGGATTCTGTGCTTATTTTGTATTCCTGCTGGCCAACATTTGATGGCGCTGGGCAGCTGCTGCTGCGATGGATATTAATCGCCGGCAACATACGAAATTCTGTTCACTGTTTCCTACGATTTTGGGGAAGAGAGATTGTGAGAGATTTTTTTGGAAAAGCTTGTACTAATTTTCAGCGTGTGTTGTGTCGCATTTCGTAACGGCTCCAAAATGCCGTAAATCAAAATACAAATTTTTGCCAAGGCGAAAACCTGTCGCCTGTTATCACCTAGACGACACCACACACACACACTAGGTAACGCCCCCTTTGGCAGCTATAATTATCACGACAGACTCGTGGCCCCTAAATCAACGCTAATTTCCACCCATCAAAGTTCTTTGCTTTCGGTATTGAATTCTCTGGTATCTGACTTTTGCATCTTGAACTCTCGCTTCGATTCGATTCGATTTGATTTTATTCTGATATTATATCCCATAGAGAAACTCCCTGGGAAAGTTGGCTAATTAATCATTCTAGGAGGCTGTCGTTGGCTGTCAGTTTTATATGCTGGTCCTTGTCTCAGGCGCCATTTATAACTCCAGCCCATCCTGCAGCCTTCACGAGTGACAGGACTCTCTCCTCTCTGGGCTCCTTTTGGTAATCGAAATTAAACAAACTTGGCCCCCAAACTATCTGGCAAAAGATGATTAATTTCTGCCTAAGCTCAAGTGGAGTTGGAGTTTATTTTTCCCCAAAAAATAAACACATTTCCCTGGTTTCAGCTTTAAATTGCCAGGAGCAGGAGTTGGCTTAAAAAAAGAGAGCAAAAAAGACAATAAATCAATGAGGGGAAAGTCCTCTTTGATATCCTGTATCTCTCCCTGTGTGTGTGTTGTTCAACCTGCCGCAGCTTTGGGCAAATTATTTGCCACATTTTTACTTTTATTTGGCGCTGCTGCTGCTGCTGCTCAAAAGTAAATTGTTTGCCAATATTTTTTGCTGCTCCCTTTTTCTGTACTGTACTCTGTGCACACAATTGAAACAAAGATAACTTTGAAACAGTTGTAAAGTGAAAATTGCACGGAATGTTGCTGCTGGGACCTGCTGCCTCTTCTGCCTTTTCTCTGCCATTTTTTCTGAATATTTTTTCTTATTTATTTAATGCCCAGCCGCACAATTCTGTGCTTGCTACCCCCGAACCTGAACCAAAAAAAGTGCCAAAAAATCGGCGCAAACAAAGGGGTGCAGCAGCAGCACCATCACCGAAAAAAAAGGTGTTGCCAAAGGGCCTGGCAAAATTGCAGCGCCAAAAGTGGAGGCGCCCTCCAGTCCTTGGCAGCCACAATTTAACATGTAAACGATTTTGGTTAACGTTGAAAAAGGCTGAGCAAAGTGGGTGGGGCCTACACCCACTCTGATTGGCGTTCAATTGCAATAAATTTCGCACAATTGCACAATAATTGTTAAAAAGTTTTTAAATAAACAAAAATAGTCAACGGCTCTATTGTGGCTGCTGCAGAAAAAGTTTCAATTGCATTCGATGCTGCGCTTTTGTTTCGAGACTCCATTTTTCGAGGCCTTTTTTTCAGCGATTGGTTGGCAAAAATTTATACTCGCTCTGGGAATGAAGTGAATATCAATTAGCCAAGTTAAGCTCAACTTTGGTTACATATATTTCGGTTTAATGAAGAGCCAAAGTTTTAAACAGGTTTATATTTCTTTCGGTAGATCGGTTCCTTTTTGGTACTGAGAAATATACTGCCAAAACTTGTTTTTTATGTTTTTTTTTTCTATTGAGTTTCTTTATATTTTTATGACAAAATCATAAATTTCGTACTTATTTTTAACAATCTTTTTAAAGTTTTCATTGAGTTCTGGGAAAACTGTCGTTAAAATAATACTTGAAACGCAAAAAGTGTCGTATTATTTATTGACCTGATTCCTAAAATGCAAGCTATATATTTTTACGGTTCTTAGGAATGTATATATACTTTATTTGGAGTTTAGAAAAGTGTGTTTTGTGAGCTTCATTGATTTATTCTACAAATCGTTATAAAAATTAAGGTTTAAAGAAGTATTTACCAAACCATCTTTATAAATAGGACACAGATATATGTAGAAGGTGTCTTATGTTTCCTTTACTTTGAACACCTCTCTTCCTGACATATTTCCTTAATTGCTTGCCTTTTGAAAGAGTATCTTATGGATCTCTGGTATCTTTTGGAGTTCCAAGCATGCATCTCCTCCACTTTTTTCCCTTTCTGCTTTAGAAAACACCTCTGTGCTGGGCATATTTCTCTAATTGCTTTGCTGTTTGCCAGGCACAACTCCAATTTCAAAAACCAAAGAACGCCCACACCCCGCCAACACACCGCACACACACACGCGGTTTTCTGCGTATATTTTTTCAAGGTAAATCGCAGAAATAGTTTTTCGCCTCCGGGACACATATGTTCTTTTCCCTATCCTGCCCTGCCCTGCCTCAAAGATGCTGGGACAGGGACAGGGACAGGGACACGAACACGGACACGGCTCGCTTGGCTATTAAAATTTCACACTCAGCAAAGCAAAATGCTACAAATAAAATAAACGTGGCTGCTGCAACGTGCAACGCGGCAGCGTGCAGCATGCAGCATGCAGCCAGGCAGCCACGCAGCATCAGCTTGCTGTACAAACAAATAAACGCAAAGGGCAGCAAAACGGCAGAAATGCATCTCCCCGCCTCGAAAAGAAGTCTCTATTTATAGCAACTCCGTCGTCTGGCTTCGAATCTGCACCTTTGCATCCTCGCCACTTGAGGGGCAAGCACGGCCACCTTTGTGCCCATTTGGGAAAAAAAAAGTGGAGAGTAGACCAGGGCAAAGGTGGGACACAGAGAGAAAATTAGAGAGGTTTTTGAGGGGAATTTAAAGAGAATTATAAGGGAAATATATATAATAATAATTAATACTTGTAGGAAAGCAAAACAATTACTTTAGAGGTGTCAGAAAAGTTTGTAATATATCTCTGTTTATTTTGAAGATATTTAAATATAAATTCGTAATCATATTTAACCCTCTGCTATCCCATTTAAATTTCTCTCTGTGCACCAATCTGTAGGTAGAAGGTAAAAGGTCCCCGAAAGAGTATTCCAAATTTAGAGCGATTATCGGGGACAACTCCATATGCCACTCACATGTGTATTGTGTATTGCTGGCACTTGAGATCGGACACGGATCGAAACTCCAGACCCTCCGCGTAAAGAATTTCCTCTACCGGGCGTAGGTTTTTCTCTCTACTCTAAACTTTCGCACGCCCGAAACCCGAACTTGGTGGCATATACAAAAACTGGCCCCCACCAGGCCGCTGCTGCCTTCCCACAGGTTTTCATTTACCAAATTAATTGCCTCGGTGTCTGATAGTGTCGTTTTTCATAGCCATAATTAGCTAGCTCTTGGTACTAAGTGTACTCGCTCATTTGCAGATCGCCGGTGCCGGTTTGAATGCGAATATTTATTTCATAAATATGCTAACCACGTTCATTGACTGCAAATGAGTGCAGCCCCCGGGTGCTGTTTGTCTGTTTATAATTAAGTGCTAAAAATGTATGTTTATTTGCATTAAATATCAGGCAGCAGCCATCCGGCAGCGACTCCACCCCCCCAGGCGCCACCTGTCGTCGATTTGTCTGCAAACTGCGTCAGCAAATACCTAAGCCAAGAAATTCCCACTCGAACTCACCTGCGTGGCAAAGAAAATTGTCATCGACTTGGGTTTCCCAACCCCAGGAAAAAAAAAATAAAGAAAATATAGAAAATATAGACGCCCCCGCGCGTACGTTGTGACAATCGGCTGTCAGTGAAATATTAAAAAACACTTTGGGCCACCGAGTGACAGTGAGAAAAGTCAGGTGGAAAATATAAAATAAGAGGGGGGAGCAGGAGAAGGCGCTGCTAAACATAAATTAAATGCTGAAAATAATTTTCAAACACACACACCAAGGCAAAGGCAGCTAGAGAGAAATAAATAAATTTGCATTAGCCGGGCTTAGTCGAAATATGTCTGGCTAATAAAAGTTGGCAATAAAAAAAGCACATAAAATTAGTGGGTGCCACAGAAAGATATCTGCTTGGGCTGCCCCTACAGCCAACAGATACAGATACAAATGTATCTTTCGCTTGGTTATTTTGCCATTGATTTACGCCCGCCTGCCCCATCTACGTATTATTTATAATATTCTCGACCCTCCGCCGCCGCCTCAGCCCCCACATCCGTTGCCTCCCCCAACCAGCACCCCACCTTAGATTTCCCCTACATTTTCCCTAGATTTTTCGTGTGCGCGTGTTTTCCACACCGCACAGGTGAACCAACAATAATATCGGAACAAAACAACAGCAACAAAACACTTGACATCGTTCCAGAAGATTTCCCTGAAAGCCTGCCTGGGATTTTGATTGGCGATTTACTGGCCAGCTTTTCTTTTTGGCAAACATGCCGCCGCCCATAAATATGGCCCCCTTCTTAGTAAAAAGAATACAAAATGTTAAAACAAACAAAATATACTGCCCCCAATCAACATTTTGGCAACTGTCACAGCAGGCTATACTATTTTGTTTTTATTTGGATTTGATACAACAATTTAATTATTATTTATAGGGCTAATCCTTTTCTTAAAGCTGAAAGTAATCCAGTTGAGTTTTTCAAACTTTATTGTCGTAAGTTTATATAAATAATATATATTATGTGTTTAATGGGGTTTGAATTAGAAAAAAAATATGATTTTGTGACTTAGCTAGGTAATGAAATACTTGTTAAATTATATTTCTTGAGATCTTGTTACAAGAAAACTGAATTATTCCCTACATTTCAACAGAAAAACTCATGGAAAGTGAAAATTGTACTTACAAAACTCCCTCTATATATTTGGAATTTTTAAACGTTTACCTTTACTATTTTATTTGCATTAAAATGTAATAAATCACATATCCTTCTATATAAAAATACTTTTAATATTTCAATGACTGCCATCACCTTTTAATTCTATTTATTCAATTACTCTTCAATTATTTAATGTATTCCCAACTTCCAAAGTAACTTCCAGGCTTTCTTTCCTCTATGTATCTTCTTCTAAAATTTCCTTTTTTTGCCCAAAAAATTTTCTAAATTAAAAAAATACCTTGTCTTTTCTTTGAACAATTCCCCGGCTCTTTCTCTTCCGATTTCTGCCTCCCTCCCGGCGCCCCACCTAACACACACTATCAATCAACTTCAATTGGTTCGCGTTAAGCGCAAAATAGTTGAAAGGCATCGCCACTGAAAGCGGAGACCAGCAGTGACAAAAAATATACAACAAATAATGCTCAAGTTCCGTAGAAACAAATACAAGAAAATTCCTTTTCATTTCAGTTTTTGGTCAGCGAGCATAAATTGAAATTAATTTGCGGGACACTTTCAATATTTCAATACCAGGGGAGAAATATAAAAAAAATATATACATATATATAAAGAAAAAAAGTGTAAAAATGGGAATTCTCTGGGCGATATTGCGTTAATAATAATTCCTCACGCGGCGACTCTCGGCTCGGTTATGAAAAATTGATTGAGCTAAATGAGCTGGTGACACACTTGTTGAGTTTCACGTTGTTTTTTCTCTCTCCCCCCCAGGCGCATTTTCCTTTCAAGCATATTATGCTGATGAAACATTATGTGTGCTTGTGTGTGTGTTTGTGTAGGGCTATAAAAAAGTGTTGTCGTTTTACAACTTTTAATAAAAATGTCATTAGGCAGGGCGAGTGAAATAAATTCATGGATGAAACACAAAAATTATGAACTCGATCGGGGCGAGGAGATCTGCGCGTGTCAGCTGTTGTCCTATAATGGCTTTTAATGGCTTCTTAAGTGGCATGGAGGTGCCACATCATCGTCGTCGTCCCTATAAATGTATATATATATTTTCTATATAATTCCCTTTTTGATCGGCATCGGTGCCCGCATCGAAATCAATTAAGGCAGAGAGAGAGATTGCAACTATCGAAAGTGAAAACGTGCAATGAACTTTTGTAGATTGCGTTTGATTGAAACGGCGACACAGCCCTCAGATACAGAATACTTGTGGCCGAAAGGTAGCAGGGTTCATTCAATCCACAGCCCCTATCCAAGCGTCTGTTTTGTTGATGATGATGATGATGTTGGCTCCTCGGTTAATTGGCTTAAATTAAGGTAGCGATCAGAACAAAGACTCGCTTTGTGTGTGGACCAAGAAGAAACTCGCAAGAAAGAAACTCCATTTTGTGAAGTATCTGAGGTAGACTTGCCAGATACACAGATACAGATACACAGATACAGATACCAGAAAGAGAGGGCAATTGAGTGACCCTCGGGACTGAACAAAGCAATCTTCTTGCTGCTGCTTGCCTCTCTCTCTCTCTTTCTGCGCTGCCATGCTTGAACGCTTTTTTCAACTGATTAAGTCAACTCTTCTTGTTTCTTGCTTTTTGCTTTCTGCTTCTCAAGTGTGTGTTTGTGTGCGTTCTTTTTTTTTAATTCCTCCTCCACTTCTTTTTTCTTCTGCTTCTCCGCTTTGGTTTCTTCGGTGGTTTGGGGGAACCATGAGATCATCGCCTCCATGGATTCCAGCCTTGCGTGAAGGCCCGCAAAGTTGATTTGCCACGAAATTAAGACGATCCCTGGCAGCCCTTGAAGGCACTTGAAGAAAAATAAATGAGATCAGTTCGATTTTAGAGACGAAATATATCTGAAATTAAAATTTCAGAACATTTACTAAATTTTTAATAAAAAAAAATCATAAGGATATAGAAAATAATATTACAAATCTACTGATTTAAACAACTTAACAAGCAAGAGCTTGAAAAACCTTTTCTATATTTATTTACATTTAAAATAAGTCAAAATTTGATTTCTGTGTAGTCTGCAATACCTAAAAAACCCCTTACTCCCCCCCCAACTCACACTTGGCATTTTCTCATTTGGTTTTCAAGTTGCTTTGCTCATATTTTTATGATTCTTAAACGATCTGGCAGTTAATTTGTTTCTCCTCTTCGCTCTGCTCTCGCCACAGTTCCCTCGCTGGCCTCCAGTCTGCTGCACCACAACCAGTCGCCGAAGCACAGCAATCCAGGCAATGCGGTCCAGGATGCCCAGATCGCACAGCCAGGTCCGGCTGCAGATGCCTTCATGGTCAATTGCACCCAGTGCCACAAGCGATTCATAGGGTTCCAGGTGAGTTGCACTTATACACTTGAAAATATACCAAAGTAACACTAGAATTAGCTTAAATAATAATTTATATCAATTTAAATATATATTTTATTATGAAATTCCCCACTCAGAGCCTCAGCGAGCACATTGCCAGCGAGCATCCCCACGACAAGCTGAACTGTGGAGCTGCCCAGCCCGAGAGTGATGCCGAGGATGAGCAGAGCAATCTCAGTGGCAGCAGCAGTCGGCGGTACATCAAGTCACCGGCGCAGGCCACTGGCAACACCTCAAACAATAACAACATCAGTGCCCATCCCAGTAGCAACACCAACTCCAGTAACAATAATAATAATAACAATAGTGAGCTGACCAAAAACCACAACAACAGTAGCACAACGCCCAAGATGTCACCCATGTGCTCACCTGGCTCCATGCCACCGAGTGACTTGTTTGCTCACCTGCCCCATGGAACGCCTCAGCTGCAATTGCAGGCTCAGTTTATGGCCGCCGCTTTGGCCATGCAATCCGCCCGATCAGCCAGCTCCAGTTCGCCACAGCAACAGCAGCAGCAGCAGCAACAACTGCAACATCATCAGCATCAGCAGCAGCAACAGCAACAGCAGCAGCAGCAGATGGCCTTGCAGCAACTGCTGCCACCTCAGCTACCAGGAAGCAATAGCAGCGTGGGCAGTAATTCCGCCTACGATTTGGATTTGAGTGCTCCACGATCCACTTCCAGTCCGGGCTCCACCACCGGAGATCGGGAGCTGGGCGGTGCCTATCCCTGCATGCAGTGCACGGCGGCCTTTGCCACGCGGGAGCAGCTGGAGCAGCATCAGCTGTTGCACTCGCCCTGTGGCCAGCCAGCGGCGCAGAATGTGTCTCAGGTGAGTCATTGAAATCTATACTACAACTTTAAATAAGTTAGAAGAGAATTTAACATAAAAATTAACTAAAAACCTCATGAAAGTTACTCGAAAAATGATTAGAAAAACTTTAGAAACAAGGCATTCAATTAAATAAATAAATGACTCATAATTTCACAATTCCTATGCAATTCTTAAGATATATTTAATAAACTGAGTAATTCTAAAGCCTGAAAAGATAGTCAGAGCTTGAATAAGTCCCCTCCAGAGGCAATGACTAAACCTGCAAAATTATGCTGTCAGAGGATAAAAATTCCTGGAAGCTGATAAGCCACCGAGTTCCTCTTATTCCCGAGAGTCTTACGTGTTAAAGTTCGTGGATCGTTACTCATGCATAATCGCCAACATAAATACATACAAGAAAAAAAAGGGGAAAAAAGAAGAAAAGTGAGGGATTTATATTCAGTTTGATCTTTGAACACACATCACGTTGAGTGGAGCACAATGCGTGGGCTTTGTTCGCGGTTAACGGGAAGCGAGCGATAACAAGTACACCCAGCATCCAAGCCAAGCCAATCCCAAGCCAATCTCCATACCATACCAACCGATCCAAGTAGGGGTCTCTCGATTTCAGCAAAACCTTATGCATATTTCCTGTTGACACAACCAAACACGAGAGTTGAAGAAACCTTTAAGTAAACGGACACAGGGGCTGTGCCATATTTATCGCCTGCATTCGAGGGAATTAAAGATCGACGAGAGGTTTTTCCTGTTGTATTTTTTTTATCGTTCGTCAGGCAGCCAGGAACAACAACAACAGCAACAACAATAAACTATGATAAGAGCGGCATAAAAATAAAACGTAGGCGTTTACCGAACACTAAGGAGAACTAGTAAAAACGTAAATTCCCCAATGACGGCGGAGAAAAACAATTGGGGGTGTTATCAGAAAACGGGGCATAAAAAAAAGTATATGTAACTTATATACATCACATATATTTTATATAGAAAAATATGAAGGCAGACTGTCATAACTCCCAATTGTGCAGTTGTTGTGTTTTGTGTGTTGTTTTTTCTAAGGCCTTGCCGTTGTGATAAGGCATTAAAATAAATGTTGCCACAGGCAGGCAACTCGACCTGATAACACCTACACACACCAAGCACACCACGCACACACCCCTCCCCTTACACACTTGTTTTTCCTTGTCCTTCGTCGCCATCTTTCTGGGGGTTTTCCTCAAGCAAGACAGGCGGCTGTAAAAGAAAACTCGGGCCTGCCTCAGACGTCACACGACGATAAGGCAAAAGTCGAAGGGAGAAATGGGGAGAAATGTGTGGAAAAAGAGTGGTTCTGGTTCTGGTTCTGTTTCTGGTTCACCTTGGAGCTACCCAGCGGCTATTAAAGCCACATAAATTATAATTTTGTTGCATTCCTCCCCTCACGCACATCCATTCCCATTCTCTTGATATAACTTTTTCCCCCAATCTTTCGTTGGTCATAAATTCATATGGCTAGTTTGTTGTTGTTTTTTTTTTTGGGAGGGGGAGGTTGTTTTTTCGGGGGAAAAGTGTAGGGGGAGTTGGAGAGCGCATCTTTTTTACCTTCCTCATATATGAGAGACAGCAAGTGAAATGAAAAAGTTTGACACCATCCCAGCCAATGAGATGAGATTTCTGTTTCTTTTTTTGGGAGACAGTGGATATTACAGAAATAATTGTAATATT
>JAEIIH010023220.1:0-25703 GCA_018904745.1 Drosophila orosa
TCTTCTTAGAAAAGTATTTTATATTCTAAATATTTGAGAAAAAAACGTATATTTTTAACTAAAAGATGAAATGAAGATTTTTAAAGTTTTATTTCTAAACTATGAGTATGATTTTGGTTTAAAATTAAATTTTAAAAGGATTTCTAAGACATTTCTGATAGGAAAAATTTATAAACTCCAGCCGTTTGACTCCAGAAAAAGTCTCCAAATTTTGTTGTAACCTTCGATCACAATTTTTAAAGTATATTCCCCACTTCAGACCCCCTTATGTTTTTCTCTCTGTGCATTTAGTGTGTTTGCTTTTCACAGTGTTTGGTTTTGTGGAGGAAAAGGGCAAGGGACGAGTGAACGGGTGGCGGCGGCAAGCAGGAAGTGCAGTCTCGCTTAACATAATTAACCTCAACTAACAAGCTGAGTCTACTAATTGGTTTTATAATTACTTGCGGTGAGACACCAAACATTGAGCTCCGCTAAAACCCCGAAAATGCAACTTAATGAGCTTAACAAATTCATGAATGTGT
Source organism: Drosophila orosa (assembly GCA_018904745.1). Taxonomy (NCBI): domain Eukaryota; kingdom Metazoa; phylum Arthropoda; class Insecta; order Diptera; family Drosophilidae; genus Drosophila; species Drosophila orosa. The sequence continues at coordinate 522 of JAEIIH010023220.1, forward strand.
GAAAGTTGCTTTGACAACCGACAACCGGCAAGTGCAGATGCTCTCCGCCAGAGACAATAGCGAGTTATCGTCAAGTGTCATGTGTGTGTGCGGGAGTGTGTATCTTTCGAATAGCTACAATGTGTGCTTCAGGCCCTCCGAATCCGTATCTGTATCTGTATCTGTAGCTGTATCTGTCTGTTTGCCTGTCCGTCCGTCGTGTGTGGCTTTGTCACACCAAATACTCACGGATACAGCATGTCAGGGAGCAAGGATAACTCCTACTCGCACTTGTACTCGTCCTCGTACTCGAATAATTAATTAGTTTGTACCGAAAAAAGGGAAAAGGACTCCCGCGCAAGCCAATTAATTAAGAGTTAAGCGCCGTTAATTAGCAGTGCGTACAATCGAGAGTCATCTCGTCTAGTCATGTGGACCTCACACTCTTACATCCATCCGCCCGCAGGCGACGAGCTCCATCTCAACTCGCGCACATTCATCCTGCCCGGGGAACTGGAGGAGGTCCTGGATCTGAGCGCCGCCCGCCTCTCGGTGGTGCGTGATAATCTGGAGCTGGCCCTGCGGTAAGTGTGTGATGCAGATTAGACCCGGAACACCCGAAAACAGATCCCCAGAAGAGATACTAAGCCGACATCTCTCTGTCTTCTCCTCCATCGAGCAGCGAGCGACGCACGGAGTTCGAGAAGCTGCTGGCCCAGGAGAAGCGAACGATGGACGGCTTTCGCATACGGGAAATCCGGGATGTGCTCACACTGGAGGAGCTCAAGGAGCGTGTGGATACGGTCGATATGCTCTTCACCACCATCGAGGTGAGGGATTACCTCTAATTTGCAGCTATTTTAGCCCGAAGATTTAGAGACTCTAAGATATGATTTTCCTCCTAGAATCTCAGCCGCGAGGCAAAGGCTATTAATACGGAGGAGGTCCTGCTACAAATCGATGTATCCGCCTTTCCACTGCTGGCCGAGATCATTGAGAAAATGGAGCCCATCGAGAAGCTGTGGAAGACGTCGTACGAATTCGAAAAGGATTATCTCATTTGGTAAGCAGGCCAGGGGGGCCATCGCTTAAGCCCCTTGCAATTATACTTCTGTCAGTTTGAGGAGAGAAAGGAGGGGAGTTCAGCAGTGTGTGACACTTCCTGGGGGGCAAAAGGCGGTAAAGGAATATTCCAAATTGAAATGGCAACGGTCCGGCATTGCTGCACGCAAATCCCCAATACCAATCGTAGTGGCCCCTCACTTAATTCCCAGCCCCAGTGCGAATTCCAGCAGAAAATTCAGTTGAGTGGTCCGCTTATGATGAGGCCACTCCTGCTGCTCCTCCTACTCGTCCTGGCCAACTTCCCTTTTTTCGTGTATTTCTATTTACATCTCTCCTCTGGTGCTTTCAGGATGTTCGAGCGCTTCGAATGCCTTAATGCGGATGGCGTGCGGGAGCAAGTGGAGAATATGCACAAGGTAAGTAGTTGCAAAGTCGGAAGTTGTCATTCCAGCACAGGCCCAGGCACAACCACCAGAGGAGCAGCAGCAGCAGCAGCTCCCCTTGCTGGCGGAAATAAAAACGAGCAACGACCGACAAAGTTTGAGCTGTTGTCGGATTTCTCCTGCTCAACTGCCCATGCATGGCTCCTCTACCAGGTTTCCTCCTCATCCTCCTCCTGCTCCTGCTCGATCTCTGTTCGGTTCGGTGTCTGTCTGTAAGCCAATGTAGCAACTAAAATGCAACTAAAAACCTCAAGCCACCTAGAGCGGCAATAGTAGTAGCCACCAGTCCTGTTGGTAGTCAGCAAGGGACAACCCAGCAACTGCCTGTAAAAAGAAAGTTCCACTTGGCAGCCGAAAAGTATGCATGGAAAAAATGCCCAACATATTTGGCAATGGAGGAGAAGGAGGCGAATGAGGAGACCCCTCTGGGGTCAGCTGGGAAGCCATTCGGAGCGGAGCCACGCAAAAAAAAAGGAGTACAACAAAAATAGTAAAAAAGGCACACAGCACAAAGGCGCAAAGGGAAAGTCAGTTGAATTGAATTTTTCGGCACAGCTGAAGCGGCAAAGTGGGGACACAACAGTTCCCCAAAAAAGTGCAGGAAAATCCTATAACGAAGTTGGAAGTACCCTCTAGGAAATTGATTTTATTTAAATTCTATAAGTTCTCTATAGTTTTCTATGTTTTCTATAGATTTAACTTAATGAAAATAGTATGGGAAATAATTTAAATTTCGAGGGAAACTCCAGGGGTTCTTATAATAAAAATAGGAACCAACAGTCGCTTTATAAATATAAAATATGGCTTGTTTTTAGCTCTAGTTATCTTCCATGTTTTATGTAATGTTTTATATTTAATCAAGAAAAGATTTGGAGCCTCAAAAGTGTAATTATATATGTAAACTTAAGAGAATGAAAACAACCCCAAGGATCTCATTAAAGTACTCTATTCTGTAAGGATTTCCAAGGCTCTCGACATATAAAAGAGAATCCCAATGCAGTTTTTTCTACAATTTCTACGAAAAGGTATCCAAGCGAAGACCACTTAATTAATTGCCTTGACACAGCATTGCCTAGAGACTTTTAGTGGTTCCTCAGATGACTTTAAACCTCTATTCCCTACCTTCCCCCACAGATAATGTACAAATTGTCCCGGCAACTGGCCTACAATCCGGTGGCCAAGCGAGCCGCCGAGCAGATGCGCATGAAGATCGAGAAGTTCCGTGTATATCTGCCCGTGCTGGACTCGATCTGCAGGCACGGCCTGGAGAAGCGGCACTGGGATCAGATATCCAAGATACTGGGACGGAAGGTCAACCCGAAGCTATTCCCCACATTAAAAGACATGATTGATGTGGATATTATGAGCATTTTGCCGCAACTGGAGGAGATTGCAAATGCCGCTGGCAAGGAGTATGATCTGAACAATGGACTGAGGATCATGCAGGCGGACTGGAAGGACGTGATGTTCGAGGTGCTGCAGTACCGCGACTCGGACACGCACATCCTGGCCAGCCTGGATGATATTCAGACGCAGCTGGATGACCACATAATGCGAACGCAGGCCATGAAGCGTTCGCCCTTCATCGTGGCCCTTGGATCCAAGGCCGATGACTGGGAGGCTCGTCTGCTGCTCATCCAGAACATCATCGATGCCTGGACGCAGGTGCAGATCACCTGGATGTACCTAGAGCCGATCTTTAGCAGCGAAGACATCATGCGACAAATGCCGCTAGAGGGACGTAACTTCAAGGCTGTGGACAAGCTGTGGAGGAAGATCATGAAGCATACACTCAAGGATCAGCATGTTATGGCGGCCACCGAGTATCCCGAGATGCTGGAGATCTTCACAAAGGCCATTGAGGATCTGGAGACGGTGCAAAAGGGTCTGAACACGTATCTGGAGCAGAAGCGTCTGTTCTTTGCACGCTTCTTCTTCCTGTCGAACGATGAACTGCTGGAAATCCTGTCGGAAACCAAGGATCCCATGAGGGTACAGCCTCATTTGAGAAAGTGCTTTGAAGGAGTGAGTTTTCCCGCTTGATTGAAAGCCAAGTTGAGTCTGTGTTATAATCTCTTTCCCTACAGATTGGCACTTTGAACTTTGACGACAACATGGAGATCACCGAGATGATTAGCGACGAGGAGGAGCGCGTGGCTCTGGTTCGCAAAATAAATCCCGCGCTGGCCAATGTGAGTTTGTCTTTGACTTCTTTTCCTGCACTCTCCTACTACTTGTAATTAATTACCTGTTCCGGCAGGGCCTGGTGGAGATGTGGCTCAAAGAGGTGGAGATGGTGATGCTGGACAGCGTTAAGGAGCAGATGCACGAGGCCTGGGAGGACTATGCCGTTGTGGAGCGCATTGCCTGGGTGGTCAGCTGGCCCGGACAGGTGGTGCAGGGCATTTCCTGCATGTCCTGGACCTACGAGGTGAGCCCGTTTCCGCCATAAAACCACGATAACCGCAAGGGCGTCGTCGTCATCGTCATCGTCATCGTCATCTCTTGGCCAACAAATGTCCATCAGTGGGCTGTCAGGGGAGCACGAAAAGCACTCTGTGTTGTGCCCCTGACAGTGAGATTAGCTGGAGTTCAGCGCCTTCTTTTCCTGCGGCGTTCCGGCGCTCCTTTGTGAACGTTTCCCTTTTGGGCTTTGACTTTGAGAGAACTTTGTTGGTGGTGGTGATGCTGCTGCTGCTGCCGCAGCGAAATTGAAAATCATATTTCGCTCTTTATTTGCGTTCGCTCCGCTGCAGTTTCTCAGACACTTTATGCCTTATGCCTTTTCCTTTTCCTTGACTTTTTCCCCGGCCAGGTGGAGGAGGCCATCGAGACGAAGGAGCTGCCGGCTTATTTGGAGAAGTCCAATCTGCAGATTGCCGACCTGGTGCAATTGGTGCGCACGGATCTGCAGGCGGGCGTCCGGATTGCCGTCGAGGCGCTGATTGTCCTGGATGTGCATGGTGGGTAGCAGCCAGGAGCGAAAAATGAGTACAATCTTTACCACTTTTATTTCAAATTTAAACCGCAAACCAAGGCTTTATGATTTAAAGAAATATTTAAGCCTACAAAAAGGGGAAATGAATTAGTAATAGAGATTCCTTAATAATATATAACAAAACTCTTGTAGATCGCGATGTGGTGAAATATCTGACAGACATGAATGTCTCTAGTATCCAGGACTTTGATTGGATCTCCCAGCTGCGCTACTACTGGAAGGTGAACGAGAGTAAGTGTACCTCACAGGCATATTTTATGATATTTACACGAATATTTTCCATGCCAGAAAACGAGGATTGGGTATGCGTTAGCATGGTGGTCACAGATGTTGAGTATGGCATGGAATACCTGGGCAACCTGCCCCGCCTGGTGGTCACTCCCCTCACCGATCGCTGCTACCGGTGGGTACTCTCTTACTTCTACTACTACTGCCCGACCCATATATCTTGCACAAATCCCACGTCCTCACCTGCTTTCCCTGTATGAATACCGAAAAAATATTAATTGACAAACCGTTGGCCCTCCGCTTCGCCGCCTCTGTGCTGCATCTAAAAGTCAGAGAAGGAGGAGGAGAGCCCTGGCCCTGGCCCACGTTTATTGGGAAAATATTTATTTTATTTCGCTGCATTTTAAATTTATTTTCATTTTTCAAACAAAATACGCAAAAAGAGGGCTGAAAGCCTTTTTGATGTTTAAGCTGCCTACGACAAACACACAATAACAACGGCAGGACTAAAGGAATAAGGACACACTAACACAAACACAAACAAACACACACAAACACAACACAACACACACATAAACACAACACACACATAAACTGGTAGCAGGCTGGCAGGCCGTCGTTGGCAAGCCGGCAGAAAGGACATTTTAATGGGGTTTCCGATAAAACTTTTATATTAAACAAATAAATCAATGTTGGACAGTTTTTCACACACACACACGCGCGGCATGGATAGTTAAAAAAAGGAAAGCAAAAAATGAAACCGAGTGTATATAGATATTTGTATGGTTATGCCCCGGAAAAGCTAAAAAATATATGCACAAGCAAACCGAAGTGGGGACACTGCCAATATGATAAAAATATGAACTTGCAAAACAAGCAGCTAAAAATAAGCAATTTATGAATGGAAAGAGTGTAAAGGATTTGCTCGAATATTGTCATACTTTTTGGGCAGAAAATATAATGTTATTGTTGAAATATTAATTTGAATTTGGTAATTACCAATTAATTAAAATGTTAGTTCATTTTCTCTTTAAAAGATCAAGCTGTGATAAACATTTAATAAGGTATTATATAATTTATGGGAAAAATAGTATATCTTACTCATTAAAAATTCCATGAAACACAAAACCAATCAGCAAATCCCAGCTAAACTTATTCCAAACCATAGTCACAAATCCCCCTAAAAACGCTAAAAGCTTCCACATTTTATGACAGCAAAAAAAAAAAATAGATACCCATAAATGAAAATTTTTTTAAACTGCAACCGTGAGAAATATGAATGGAAAATAGATATTAAAAGCGTGCCCACTCCCATGCCCTTACACCATCCATCAATTCTTTGTTGTCTTTCCATACTTTATACTATAAATTCTCCTCTTTTTTATTTTCCTAATTCCCGATCCGTGCAGCACTTTGATGGGCGCCCTGAAGCTGTGCCTGGGCGGTGCACCCGAAGGACCCGCCGGTACCGGCAAGACGGAGACCTGCAAGGATCTGGCCAAGGCAGTGGCCAAGAAGTGTGTCGTCTTCAACTGCTCGGACGGGCTAGACTACAAGGCGCTGGGCAAGTTCTTCAAGGTGAGTCTCTCAATTAGAATTTAGATACACATCAGTGGGAGATTCTATTCTATTGGAGGAGCGGCATAGTCGTCGCTCTGTCTGCGATTTGCTGCCCGACCGGCTTTCTAATTGATGGCCCCGAAAGCGGCGGCGAGTGGAGCACATTAATCTGGCAAAGAACTCGTCTTGATGCGGCGGCACACGCAACAATCGTGACTTTCAATAGCGTGGATGAGCATGGTTAAATGGTTAATTTGCCGCATGTCAGACACACTGGAGCCCTTCTCCTAGTCCACTTCCATTCTCTGGCCCATTCTCAGAGCCATTCTCTCCCATATATGTTTATTGAAATTTATGCAGCTCTTGGAATAATCGCATTCGGCCCTGGCCTGGTCATTCTGTTGACTAATTAGTCAGTTTGCGAAAGTAATGGGCCGACTTTCGTGCTTTCCCACTCTAGTTTATGCAAATTTTTATTTGCAGGTCGTTAACCGAGAGGAGGAACTCCTCTCTCCCCCGCACACACACCACGCACACATCTTAAGTGGGTGCTGAAATCTTGTAGTAAAATTTATGCTGCTATAGGCTCTAATCGCTTAATACGCTCACACGGCTAATTGCATAATAGTTCCTAAGCCCCTAAAACAGGGAGGTAGAGCCAGAGAGAAGCGGCCATAAACACGGCCAGGCAGGGTTTCGATTGCGGTGAGGTGAGCCGAGGAGATAGACCTCGTTGACGTCGATGGAGATCAACTGTGGAGGTTCATTTGCATGGGATTTGTATTAATAAGACAACTCGAACTCCTCTACTCCTAACCCAAACCCAAACCCCAACCGGAGGGGGCAACTTTAGTTTAGTTAGGAGAGCCCATAAATTGCTGTGTTGCTCAATTTAAATTAATGAATTTATGCGATTGGGATCCACTTGAGCTGTGGACATTTGTCTATTCTTTTTATTGCTTAATTTGGGTCTCGGCGCAGCGTTTGAGTTCGGGTTTTAGAAAGTCGTTCTGCGCTTTGTCACCAACTGGATTGGCATTTGTTCTAATAATCTCTAGGAAGTCGTAAATCTCTGGCACACGATGCCTTCAGCATCCACCGGTTTTCGGTGCGGTTTGATTTCTATGTTTTTAGTTGCCAGGCCGCCCCACATTGTGCGAAGGGGGGAGGCAGGCATTCAGAGACTGTCTGGGAAACAATGTTGCGACAATAAAATAATTTGCAATTGACAAAGTATGCGAAATATGCCAGAGCAAAAATTTCACAGCGAGAGAAGCGAGAGAAGTAATCGTAAATAAATTAAATTCAAATAAAATGGCCACAACAATGGTTGTCGCCTCGAACAAAAGGCGCATCCAAAGGATGGCAAAAAGTTATCGCAGGAGCAGCAGCAATAGTTCAGCTTTGTTGTAGTACTGAAAAGGGTACCTTTTATTGGTTAAGGTTTAGGAATAGGTTTTATTTTAATTAAAAATAGGAATTTGCCAAGAGTTAAAGGTAAACTGAAGGGCAAAAATAGGCTTGTAAACATATAAAATAAGATGCGTAACGAGCATACATTGGAATAAGGTTCCATTTAAAAGATCTCTTCTATAAAATCTTCTTAAACTTGGAAAAAATCTCTAAAAGATCTTGAAATGTTTCGAAATTAACATGCCATCACAAGAACATTAATAGGTACCACCTGCATAGATCCTTTCCCATCAATGGCGGTGCCAATGGCAATGCCAAACCACTCTCTCTCAATGGAGTTCAAAGTGTGCAAAGACACACACACACAGCCACCTCTATTTTTTGCCGCTCCCCCATCTAGTTGCGATGCGCTGGCCAAACAAGTTCCTAACACAACAGTTCCGCTATCCGGACACCGCCAGTACCACTAGGAATCGCCCCGGAACACCTGAACCTCCACCTGCACCTGCACAGAGAGAGGCGCTAATTGTACAATGGGCAGGCCAAGCGGAGGAGCAACAACAACAACAATTGCTTTGGTGTTGGGACAACAGTGACTACAAAAAGCGTGCGAACGCGCAACAGAATGTGTGTTGTGTGCCCTTTGTGTGTGGGGCAGAGGCAGAAGAAGTCCTTGCGGCCAACAGAGGCCACTTGCTGTACATCCACCTCTGAGGTGGTCTAAGTGGAGGCTGCAGGAGGAGCAACAGCTGTCCAGAGGTTCCTCTTCTCGATAGGTGATGGTGTTTTTGGCCAGGAGTTATGGGTTTAGATGTCTCTGAAGGTCTCTTCTTTGATAGAACTCTTCTCTCCCCATCCTTTTTATAAAAAGAAACTATTTACCATAATTGATACAGTAAAAAATAACCTGAAAATACACATAACTTCTCTACTCAAAGTCCCCGTTTTGCAATGCAACAGTTCGGAAGAAAGAATTTCCCTAATTAGGCAAAACCCGAACCTTTTCGTTGGCTAACTATGGAAGTATCTGTGATGCTTATGGCCACAGGGACATATCACTGATAGAGTCCGCTGCCCCTCACTCCTGCATCGATCCCGGGCATATGGCACTTGCAGCCAGGTCAGGCTTGTCGCTTTGGCGTTCTATTTGTGCTGCTCCAAGGGATGGCAGGGAATGAGTGTGTGGGGGCTGCTGTTGCTCTGGAGCTCGAACTGGTTTCCAGCTGGGATAAAACAGCATATTTATTGCAACATGCAAAAGGAAGCATATCAAAGGGTTCCCGCCCCCATATCGACCCCACAGATCTGCAGTTCGAGGCCCCGGAACACTGAAAACAGAAACCGACGAGAAGCGATGAGAAAGAGAAAATAATGTTTATGCTGCTGTTTGCTTTTTCCACTTTTCCCCCATCGAACCAGAGAGTGTGTGTGTTTCCCTTGCACTCTTGTCCAGGAATTTCTGTTTCTATTTGTGTGTGTGCTTTATTTTTTCAGCTTACAGTCCTGTTCAGGATTGTGTTCTATGCTGTGCTGCTGCTGTTTTGACTGCTGCCCCCACTACTCACTCCATCTTTCCTTTCCTTTTGCAGGGCTTGGCACAATCGGGCGCCTGGGCCTGCTTCGACGAGTTCAATCGCATCGAGCTGGAGGTGCTGTCCGTGGTGGCGCAACAGATTCTGACCATCCAGCGGGCCATCGGACGCAAGGTTGTGAAATTCTTTTTCGAGGATACAATGCTCAAACTGGATCCGACTTGTAACATATTCATAACCATGAATCCCGGGTGAGTGCTGGGTGCTCGGTGCTGGAAACAGCAGCTGCGGTTTCACGCATCGCATTTTTTTTGCTCACTTCGAGTGTGCCGCCTGGGTACGGGTACGGGTCCCGGCATTTGAAAATGCATTTAGTTACTTTGTAAGCCCGTATACGGCCTACCGTATGTGGCAGGAGGCAGTGAGATACGGCGGAGAGGCCATTAGAGCCAGCCTCCGGAGGTAGTAGGTGGACGCAGTGCGTTCCCCGATATTGGTAGTTATTGCGTTATTGGAGATTTTTCCCATCGGGATATTTATTGCTTTGGCATGCATATGGAACAGCTGCGACAAACATGCATATTAGCCCAGGCTGCCTCCTCTGCCTCTTTCTCTGAGGGCCACCGTTCAGCGAAGGTCTTAATTTCGATTGGATGTCGCTTTTGCTTTGCCATCGCCAGGAGCCAGACACATCCTGCTGGCTGGGTTTTTCTTTTTTTTGGCCAGCTTTTTGCACTGCCTGCTGCCTGCCAATTTGTCACGCAACCAGACGTTCTTAAGAGCAGTCACTCATATTGGTTATTGGCAGCCAGAGAGAGAGAGCCAGCAGAGGGCATGGAGGCCTGTAGCCTGTGTTTAGTATTTATGCCATTAGCACTTGCACTTTGATGAATTTGATTGCCCAACGGGCTCTAATCCCGCCTGAATACCCTTTGGCCTTATATTTTCCAAACAGCTATGCAGGACGAACGGAGCTGCCCGACAATCTGAAGGTGCTGTTCCGCACAGTGGCCATGATGGTGCCGGACTATGCCATGATTGGCGAGATCACTCTCTACTCCAATGGCTTCGACATGGCCAGGAATCTGTCGCAGAAGATTGTTCAGGCCTACAAGCTGTGCTCCGAGCAGTTGTCATCGCAATCTCACTATGATTATGGTAAGTTCTGTGATATATTTCAAGAGTTTGTGGGTAAAATAGAATGTAAGAAACTCCTCTAAACTGCAGCCCCAGGACATACCCCATATTAGACAATGACCTGGTCTTAAGGTTAGGGTTGCCTCCACCTGGCTAATAAGGCGAAAAAGTAGTCAACAACACGTGTATTTTTTTTGTGCCATCTGTGTGCAGCAGCAGCTCAACTTTGGCCGGAGTAGCAGCAACTTTCCGGATGTCTCATGTCCTTCTGCGTGTGCTCCTTCGCCATCGTCGTCGTCTCCATCTTTCTGCTTGTTTCAAGGCAAAGATATTGCTCCTTTTTACGACGTAACATGTCATATGACATTACAACATGTCTGTGTTTGCCACTCCGTCCGGGCTTTCTTCTTTTTTCTATGGGCAAAAGGAGATCCTTCCAGCTCCTGGCTCCCTGCTCCTGGCAGTGTGCGTGTGCATCTTTGTCCAGCCGCTGGCTGCAATTGCAGGCAGAGGCAGCTGTGTGTGCAAGTTTATGTGCAAAGTACATTTGATCAGTATCTTATTTTGAGTTTAAATTGAAAAACTTTCTTGCAAGTTTGCTGCTGCGCTTTTGTGTTGCGTGTGTGAGAGACAAATGGCACATGGACACACATACAATGTGCACGTGTGTTGTTTTCTGTGTGTTGTTGTGTGTGTATTTGCCGCTCTGCCAAGTAATAATAAAAACTATTTGTACATTTAGTACAAACTCCTACGCCGCGACTCCTGTCCAGCTGTTTTTGCAACGTTGTGAAAAGTTTAGCATTTCCCTGGCGCTATAATGAAGCTCCGGTCAAGGGGTCTCGGGGGAAATGCCACGAGAAGTTGTAACTCCCTTCCAGGTAGAGGAACCCGGACGATTCCTCCTGTCCAGGTTCTGCGACGCCATCCAGCAATGGCATCGCCATCGCATCGCCAAATACCTAAAACGGCCGGCTTCAGGTTGAGTTATGCGCTCGCATAACTGCCAAGGTAATGGCCTCCATCTCCGGATTTTCTCCACGTTACAAAAACACAGTGAAGCCCTTAAAATATCATTTTAAAATATTTAGATTAGTTTCAATCAAATTCTTGAATAAATTTTACAACAGAAAGCATATTTCCTGGATTTTTAAATAGTATTTAGCAAGTAATAAATAAGCTTGCCAAGAAGAGTCTCTTTTTTAACTTAGCCGAAGCTTTAGCAATGTAATTCTCATAGTATATATTTAATATATTTAATAATATTAATATTATTATATTTACTTTTATTTATGAGTTTCTATTATCGACTTACTACTGTACTTTTATTTGCCAGGAATGCGCGCCGTAAAGTCCGTCCTGCTGGCCTCCGCCTCCCTGCGACGCTTATACGTTGACCTGCCGGAGCCGGAGATTGTGCTGCGTGCCATCGTCGATGTCAATTTGCCAAAATTCCTCGAGCAGGACATCTCCCTGTTCATTGGCATCTACATGGATCTATTCCCCGGCGTGGAGCTGCCCATGGTGAGGAGCAGTATTTAGTCATCTATTTGAATCAATTATCATACTTCAGGCGAAATGAGCTGTAATCGCCGCCAATTAATACGATAATGGGTTAATGAGTAATTAACACAAGCTGTTTGGGGCATACATGGCGAGATTGGGATGCTCTATAGGAACAAAGAGACCTATTTAATTGTAAACTTTAAGCTTTTAAAATTCTTAATTGTCTTGACCAATTCCATCTTTCCCTTTTTGATAATATACTTCCATATACCACCTACTGATGTCATAAGGAATATTTCCTTTGGCATTTTATATTCTCGCTTTTCCAATTTATTAACTCCCATCGATGGCGTCATTTCAGCCAGAATTTTACTTATTTTTTTCGCTCAAATTTTTCATATTTCATTTATACATTTTTATTTACGCTTGTTTACCTCCCTTCCCGCCTTCCGCCGGACAGCCGCAACGCGGCGACATACTCAAGTGGCTGCACATCAACCTGGCGGAGAAAAATCTGCAGGCGACGCCATGGTTTTTGGAGAAAATTCTGCAGATATACGAGATGATGCTGGTGCGACACGGCCTCATGATAGTCGGTGGCTCGATGGGCGGCAAGACCACCGCCTACCAGGTGAGTAGTATATGTGAATTTCCGGAATCCCGCCATGCACACACGCGCTCCCCACGCTTATTAATTTCGCCGGCCAGCCAATTAAATGGTCTGGAATTAATCAGTTAACAAACGACTCACTTGGCACAGAAAAATATTAAAATCGGAACGAATGTGGGAGGTTTTAATGGGAAGTTTTACTTTAATTGTACAAATACCTGTTCGAGTTTAACAGAAACATAAATGTCTCTCCAATTAGTACTTAAAATATCATTTAATTCCTTATCCTTGTGCAGATCCTGGCCCAGACCTTGCGGAATGTATCCAACGATGCGGATGCCACGCTCAAGGAGTTCCCAGTTACCTTCCGCATCATCAATCCAAAGGCCATAACCATGGGCCAGCTGTACGGACGCTTCGATCCCGTCTCCCACGAGTGGTACGACGGCGTCCTGGCCAAGACGTTCCGCGAACAGGTGCAGGGTCCACGCTATGAGCGAGCCTGGGTGATGTTCGACGGTCCAGTGGATGCGGTGTGGATCGAGAATCTCAACACTGTGCTGGACGACAACAAGAAGCTGTGCCTGATGTCCGGCGAGATTATGCAGATGACCAAGATGATGAACATGATGTTCGAGCCGGCGGATCTGGAGCAAGCATCGCCGGCCACCGTGTCGCGTTGCGGTATGATCTACATGGAGCCATCGCAGCTGGGCTGGCGGGCCTTCCACAAGAGCTTCACCAATGTGCTGGTGAATAAGGTGGGTCTGAACGAGATCTACATGACGCTGTTCGAGGACATGACCGAGTGGCTGGTGCCGGCGGCCCTCGAGTTTCTGCCGCAGTGCAAGCAGATGCTGGAGCTGTCGCCGATCTACCAGTACCAGACCTTCTCGCGCTTCTTCCTGCACTTCCTCGAGAAGCACAAGGTGTTCAACCAGGCCTGGTTCCAGCAGATGTTCCTCTTCTGCTTCGCCTGGGCCTACTGCTCGGCCCTGACGGCCCAGGGCCAGCGGACCTTCGACACGTTGCTCCGCAAAGTTATCTATGGATCCAACGAAAGCTTCCCAAAACCCAAATACTTTTCGCTAAATCGTGGCCAGATGTTCCCCGAAAAGATGATCTTCTTGGACTATCGATTCGATGAGGCCGAGAACTGGTGGTCGTGGCAGAAGGGCGACGAGAGCTCGGGCCCGCCAACCAACTTCCCGGAGAATGCGCAGATCAGTGAACTGATTGTGCCCACCAAGGAGACGGGCTACATTTCGTACTGGCAGGAGTTCTGCATTGCCAAGTCCTTCCCCATGCTGGTGATAGGACCCACGGGCACAGGCAAGAGTGCCATTGTAACCAGCAACCTGCTGGCCATGCCCAAGTTTGCCAATCTCATCAATGTCATCAACTTTTCGGCTCGAACCTCCGCCCAGATGGTGCAGGACACGATCATGAGCAAGCTGGACAGGCGGCGCAAGGGAGTGTTTGGACCAGCGCTGGGCAAGAAGGTGGGTCATCTATCGAGGTTCTTTTTAATATAATAATAAATATATTGCATCTGTTTCCAGTGCACGGTGTTCTGCGATGATGTGGCCATGCCTTCGAAGGATACCTATGGCTCGCAGGGACCGCTGGAGCTGCTGCGCACCTGGCTGGATCATGGCTATTGGTCGGATCTGATTGACACCACAAAAATCGAGCTGGTGGACATGGTATGTATGTGTGCGCCAGTTGACAACTTATTCCGTCCATAAACTGGCCATTAGAGTTATCTGTGAAGTTTTCACATTTCCCGTATTATTTTTTCCTTCTTTTTTCCGCCTGAACCTGAATCGTTGGCCAGACACTGATGTGCGCCATGGGCACTTTGGGCGGCAGTAACTTCATTTTTCCGCGTCTCTATCGCCACATGTTCGTGGTGTCTGTCGATTCCTTTGAGGACTCGACCATCGTACGAATATTCACAACGATTGGTGATTGGCACTTCGCCAAGGGTTATCCGGAAAAGGTGGCTCTGCTATCCCGCGTACGTATCTCATTCACTTTAAACCCCAAAAAAACAACAGCAGCAAACAGCACACACTGAGAGAGAGAGAGAGAGAAAGGCAGACCCATCCATCAGTTTCATTTTAAAAACTGGTTTATTTTATAAAATATATTATAAATAAACAAACTAAAACATATTCGCAAACATCCATTTAACAAATGTTAACATTTTATGTTAAATACGCTCGCAAAACTCTGATAAGCTCATAAATATTCAAATTAAACATTAAACTAGTATTAAAACCTTAAAATATGTGAGCTTAATGAGCGTTTTAAGTAGCAATTTTGCTCTCTGTGAGTCTGGAAGATGATTGTCTGGTCAGAGGAGTCAATAGTCCTTCCATGTGCCATGTGTGCTTGGCTCGCATCCAAGCATTGGGCGCATAATAAAATTAAAATGGCGTATTTTATAGCTTCATTTCCCCAAAACTCCTCGCTCTCTCTTTCTGTGTCTCCGTTGACTGTTTTTCGCTTTTACTGTCCTCGAATTAAGGTCCACGAATGTCATCCGTCTTTGCCATTCGCAGGGCTTAGCTGAGGCCATGGTCAGCGTGTACCGTGAGGCGATTCGCACCTTCCTGCCCACACCGGCCAAGTCGCACTACTCCTTCTCCCTGCGAGACATCACGCGCGTCTTCCAGGGCATTGTGCTGGTGCCTGCCAAGCGGATGCCCGACCCCGAGAAGCTGGGTCGCCTCTGGGCCCACGAAACCTATCGCGTTTTTTACGACCGGTGAGTAAGACCCTTCTCCTTCTTCCTACTAAGAACTACAACTATAACTTCTGCTGTTTTCAGTCTGGTGGATGATAAAGATCGTGATCGCCTGCTTATAATGGCCGTGGATGCCTGCAAGAGCAACCTGCGCTTCCCCCTGGAGCAGGCCTTTGCCGAACGCATTGAGCCGGGCGAGAAGCTAACGGACAACGATCTAAGGAATCTGTTCTATGGCAACTACATGGAGCCGGATGCAGAGCCCAAGTTCTATGATGAGGGTGACACCTACGAGAAGCTGGAGAAGCTGATGAAGTACTATCTGAGGGAGTACAACTCCTTCTCCAGCACGCCCATGGATTTGGTAATGTTCCGCTTTGCCATCGAGCATGTGAGCAGGTGAGTAATAGGTTTAATGATGGCTTTAAAAAGTCTTTTATTTATTTATTCAATCCACAGAGTTTCTCGGGTCCTGCAGATGCCGCGTGGCAACATCCTTATGGTGGGCATGGGAGGTTCAGGACGCCGCAGCTCCTGCCGCCTGGCAGCCTACATAGCCGACTGTAAGCTGATGACCGTACAGGTGTCCAAGAGCTACACCATCATGGATTGGCGCGATGATCTCAAGAAGATACTAATGGCGGCCAGCTTCAACATCAACCACACCGTCTTCCTCTTCTCGGACGCGCAGGTGAGTGTGTTAACTGGAGACCAATTCTCGTTAAGAGATAGCGGATCAAATGGTCGTATGCTAATCCATCAGAATGGAATGGCTTTTTAATAAGGCTGTAAATCGAGAGAGCCCCAGACTGGGAACAACAAACCCATAAAGTCTTGACTTCGCCACTAATCTGTGTATGTAAATTGGTAAATTAAATTGAAATTAATTTCGGAATAGTCTTGGAAATAAAACGGAGCTTACACAGACACGAGCAACGAACTTTTGTCGCAGGCACAATTAAATTTGGCTCGAAATTCGGTTTTCAATACGGAAGCTCACTCATTGTTTTGCCAAAATTTGCATTTATAATTAGGTTAATTGTTCAACTAACTTGATTATTGCTCAATAATTTGCATAGGCAGCTCGAATTATGGCAAATGAAGTGGGCTTCAGAAAATTGCCAGCAAAAGCAGCCGAGGTTGTGTCTGTGTCTGTGTCTGTCTCTGTCTCTGTGTTGGGCTTAAATCCATATTAAATGTTGGTCAATAAATTAGCATGGCCAAATTCCGATTCCGATCGATATATATGGCAAACAATATGCAGGTGTGCTTACACATAATGCTCCGCATTCGCATAATGCGCCCTTTGTCCGCCATTTGACCATGAAGCGTGACCAATAACTAGAAATCCATACAAGGCCATAAGAAGCCCATTGGAACTGGATTAAAACTGCTTTAATTCTGTTTGCTAGTGAATCCCGAGCTTCGGGCCAGGCCATAATCAATCGAAAACCCCTTTCCTTGGCCAGAAACAATTTTTCGATGCATTAGAATGTTTTCAGGTTCGGTCGGTGGAGATTTTTAAGCTCCATGTTCCCCTCCAATCAATGGTTTATCTCCCCTTAGTCTCTATCCACTTCTGTCTATCTGTCTGTCTGTCTGTCTGTGCCAACAAAGCCCCATGCAGATATTAATTAACAATTACACCGAAATGGCCAGCAGGGAGCTGGGCTACGGCTTAGAGCCATGCTACCTCTCTTCAACTCCACCTGCATCGTCAGGGACCAGAGACAGGGCCACTTAGGCGAATGCAAAATGCATGTCCCTGGGATCTGGTCAAGAGACTCTCTCTGGGGAACAGAGGGGAATGAATAAAAATGCATTTGGCCAGCAGCATAGCTCAACTTCAGCTCCAACTTCCATTCCGACTTCCACTTCAAACTGCAACTCGAACTGCACTCTTCGATTTGCACATTGCCCAGTTGTGAATTCACAGTCCACTCCCTGTCTCCCTGTCTCCCCAGGCAACGGATGAGGGCTACGTGGAGGATATCAATGGCATACTTAATACCGGTGATTTGCCCAATCTGTATCAGCTGGAGGACAAGGCGACCATCATGGAGCAAATGGCCAATGTGGCCAAGCAAGTGGTGAGTGTTTGTTTGAATAGAACTTAGGTTTGAAATACTGAAGAGGTACTATCTGTTATGCCTTATTTTGTATAATAAAAATATAAACTAAATATTAAACAAATATGTGTTTGCAGGGCAAGGTCTTGGACACACTCCCCAGCGAGGTCTACGCCTATTATATCGAACGCATCAGGGAACAACTTCACATTGCCTTGGCCTTCTCGCCCATCGGCGATTCCTTCAAGGAGCGCATTCGCGTCTATCCCTCGCTCATCAACTGCTGCACCATCGACTGGTACATGCCCTGGCCGGAGGAGGCCCTGCACCGCGTGGGCACGTACTTTGTGAACTCGATGAATCTCAACAGGCCGCATGGCGAGGTCCACGAGGAACAACAGCAGCAGCAGCAGCAGCTGGTTAAAGAGCCCGCCGAGCCCGGCGAGGAGGAGGCGGCACGAATCGAAGTCCCTGACGAGGAGAGGGAACTGACGCAACTGGAAACGGACCTGGTCTTTTGCGTCATGTACTTCCACAAGTCCGTGGTGGATGCCAGTGAAAAGTGTTACTTGGAGCTGAATAGGAGAAACTATGTGACGCCTTCGGCCTATTTGGAGCTGCTCAAGGCCTTTCGCACCTTTTACAGCCGCAAGCTGGACGAGATTACGCGGCTAAGGGATCGCTACACCACCGGCTTGGAGAAGCTGGACTTTGCTGCTGGCCAGGTGGGGGAGATGCAGACGAATCTGTATGATTTACAGCCCAAGCTGAAGGTTCTGTCCGAGGAAACGGATCGCATTATGGTGAACATCGAACGGGAGACGGCCGAGGCGGAGAAAAAGAAGGAGGTGGTGGGCGCCGATGAGGCGGCAGCCAATGAAGCTGCCGCTGCTGCCCAGGCCATCAAAGATGATTGCGAGACGGACCTGGCCGAGGCCATTCCTGCCATGGAGGCAGCCCTGGAGGCGTTGAACACTTTAAAACCAGCGGATATTTTCATAGTCAAGTCCATGAAGAACCCGCCCTATGGCGTCAAGCTGACCATGGAGGCGGTGTGTGTACTAAAGGGTCTCAAGCCGGACCGAAAGCCGGACCCGAGTGGCCACATGGTGGAGGATTACTGGGGACCCTCGATGCGCATGCTCAGCGACATGAAGTTCCTGGACTCGCTCAAGACCTTCGACAAGGACAACATTCCGCCGGCCATCATCAAGAAGATTCGAGAGAAGTGAGTGGTTTATCTAGAGTTAATAATGACTTTCCCCTAAATATTCTCCCCTCCAGATATATAGCCGATCGTGACTTTGTCCCTGAGAAAATCAAGGCCGCTTCCATGGCCTGTGAGGGCATCTGCCGCTGGGTGCGTGCCATGGATGTCTACGACAAGGTGGCCCGCATTGTGATGCCCAAGAAGGCCGCCTTGGCCGAGGCCGAGGGTGAGCTATCCCAGCAGATGGAGAAGCTAAATGCCAAGCGGGCGGAGCTGCAGGTGATCCTGGACAAGCTGCAGAAGCTCAACGATTTCTTTGCGGAAAAATCGCGAGAGAAAAAGCGTCTCGAGGACGAAATCGACAACTGCGAGAAGAAGCTGAACAGGTGAGGGAATGGAATGGCTGACCATCGGGGTGGATGGCCTCTAATCTAATCTCTGAACCATCTATTTTTTCACAGAGCTGAAAAGCTGCTGGGTGGCCTGGGTGGGGAGAAGACGCGATGGTCGGAGGCAGCCAAGAATCTTCACGAATCCATTAGCAACATTGTGGGCGACGTCCTGCTGGCCGGCGGCTGCACCGCTTACCTGGGCTACTTCACCACGGAGGTGAGTCTAGGGGGGTCGTTCTCGTCCTCTTACACATGTATGTCCGTGTCCATGTCCTGCGATGACAGCTAATGGCCATGTCCTCAGTCCGGAAACTTTTCCATAAAGGTTTTTAATATGCACGAGCACGTGGCATTGATTTTCCTCGCTCTTCCTGGCGTCCTCCCTACCTTGCTGTGATTTTTTTGCCATACTCCTTTTGTTGTGGTCGCTTTTTCAATTTGTCCGCGCTTAGAGATGGCTGACAGGACACTTTCTGCATTTCCTTTATGGCGAGCTTAACTCAAATTTAGTTAGCGCCAATGTTGACATGTTAACATTTACCCGAATCGTGGCCTATAATCCCCGCCCGAAATGGCCCGCTCTGTTTGCAGTACCGCGCCAACATCCTGGACGACTGGAATGCCCTGTGCCTGCGCAAGCACATTCCCTGCAGCGAGACCTTCTCGCTGGCCACCACTCTGGGCAATCCGATGACCATCCGGGCCTGGTCCCTGGCCGGTCTGCCGGCGGATAACTTTTCCGTGGAGAACGGCATCATTGTGACGAACTCTAGTCGGTATTCGTTGCTCATCGATCCGCAGGGTGAGTGGTTAATACTAATATTTGTTAAGTATATTCCTTTAAATCTTTACCTTTAGTTCAAGCCAACAAATGGATCAAGAACATGGAGAAGAACAACAACCTAAAGGTGATCAAGCAGAGCGATGCCAACTATATGCAGGTGCTCGAGGTGGCCATTACCTTTGGTCAGCCAGTGCTCATAGAGAATGTGGGTTAGTCTCACCAGCTTTAGGTACAACCTTGTCCCAGACTCCAACTAATCCCCCAACATATGCATCTTCCAGGTGAGAAACTCGATTCGAATCTGACGCCCATTCTGGAGAAGAATATCATCAAGCACAAGGGCGGGCTGTTCATCAAAAGTGGCGACCAAATGATAGAATACAATCCCGAGTTTCGTCTTTACATAACGACCTGTCTCCGCAATCCGCGTTATCCGCCGGAAGTGATGGTTATGGTAAGTAGCACAGACCAGACCTGGCTCCAGTTGCTCCTGCAATGTCTGCGGCAATGATGACGTTAGTTGTGTAATAAAACGACCAACTTAAATTGATATTTGGAGGAGGATGCGATGCAGCAGCAGCAGCGCAGCCGGCGCTGGAAATATGCAAATTTTCGTTGGCATTGACGATGATGTGGATGGCGAGGTACGAGGTGCGGTGCTGATGTACGTGAGAGGTGGCTGTGCATAACTAGCATAGCATGGCAGAGCAGCCAAAGCCCCATCGAGGACATCTATCCCAATCCCGGAGCCAGCGGCACTGCTCCGGCTCCTGCTGCATGCGGCGTGTTTATAAAATTTTTCCAGCTTTTCGCTCCTGCTGCCGTTTGCC
The DNA here is from genome assembly GCA_018904745.1 of Drosophila orosa. Taxonomy (NCBI): domain Eukaryota; kingdom Metazoa; phylum Arthropoda; class Insecta; order Diptera; family Drosophilidae; genus Drosophila; species Drosophila orosa. The sequence goes on from JAEIIH010023220.1 coordinate 21,030, forward strand.
ATCGCTTTTTATGCTGCAACTGTTGTCAGCAGTTTTGCTTTAACCATCTCTATTTTAGCCATCCCCCTTCCTTCCTTTTTTTGTGGCACATTGTGTGTTTATTTTGAGTTTTCTTTCCATTCTACGTGCCACACTCGAAGCTAACACCACCACCACCACCACCACTGATCCTTCTCCTTCTCTCTGTTTAGGTAACAGTATTAAATTTCATGATAACGGAACAGGGATTACGCGAACAATTGCTGGCGATTGTGGTGGCTCACGAGCGTCCCGATTTGCAAGAGAAGAAGGAACAATTGATTATTGAGTCCGCAAGGAATCGTGATGCATTGTACACCATCGAATCCAAGATATTAGAGGTAAGGCTCGTCTCTCTCTTTCAACCCAACCCCCGTTGCTCGTGGCATAATAAATGTTTTTATATTTCATCGCAAACTCTTTGAGCGCTTCGCTAGTTTCCATTCCATTTCGATGGCTCTGCTCCTGGCTCTGACTCTGTCTATGGCTGTGGCTGTGGCTCTGGCTCTGCAGATTCAATTAGAGAGCCAGGCTAGCAATTTATGCTTTTGTGCCTGGCCAATGACAATTCAATTAACTGGAAGCAAAAGCTTACCAGCGGGGCATTAGCATCGAAAACGTTATTTTTAAAAGTGTTGACTCGCACATAAGGATATGTTTTAAGAAATATATATAGTTCTCTTCTTTCTCTTATATAAGAAATCCATAATAAACCCCTATCCCCTTCCCAGGTCCTCTCCACCTCCGAGGGAAATGTCCTAGAGGACGAAAACGCCATCAACATACTCTCGTCCAGTAAGATTCTCTCGGAGGACATTCAGGAGAAGCAGGTGGTGGCCGTGGCCACGGAAATCGAGATTGATGCCGCCCGCCAGCAGTATATACCCGTGTCCAAGCACTCGGCCATCTTGTTCTTCTGCATCAGCGAGCTGGCCAACGTGGATCCCATGTACCAGTACTCCCTCTCCTGGTTCCTCAATCTCTTCGTCAACACGATCCTCAAGGCGCCCAAGTCGGACACGCTGGTGGAGCGGTTGAAGAACCTCAATGACTACTTCACCAAGTCGATATACACGAATGTGTGCCGCTCGTTGTTCGAGAAGGACAAGCTGGTCATTTCGCTGGTCATGTGCCTGGGCATTTTGGTCTCGCAGGGACGCGTGGAGAAGGCCGCCTTGCTGTTCTTCCTCACGGGTGGCATTGGCTACAAGAGCATACCGGCGAATCCTTTGGGGGCCTGGCTGCCCGATAAATCCTGGGCGACTATCTGCAGGGCGGCGGATCTTGATGGGTAATTTAAATCATTTTCTCTCTCTCGATTAATCTTTTATAATTTTCCTTTATCCTCCCATTACCTTGCGCAGCCTCAAGAATCTGCCAAAAATGATGGAAGAGCATGCAGATGATTGGTACAATTACTACGACTCTAGCAATCCGGACGAGAAGAAGCTGCCGGCACCGCACGATTCGGTCACTGATATGCTCTTCCTGATCGTCCTCAAGGCCCTGCGTCCGGACAAGCTGGTGCCCGCCGTGAGGGTAAGTGTTGAGTGGAGTTGAGTTCCTCCCACCCGGCGGCGTACATTTAATATCCTCCGGTTTGTCAGGCTTTCATTACGCGCAACCTGGACCGCTCGTTTGTGGAGCCGCCACCCTTCGATTTGGCGGCCTCGTTCGCGGACAGCTCGCCGAAAATTCCGCTGGTGTTCCTGCTCTCGGCCGGATCGGATCCCATGGCCAGTCTCTTCATGTTCGCCAAACAACGCAACATGTACGACAAGTAAGTTAATTAACGAGAGTGCCTCATATTTCCGTGTCCGTGTCCACGAGTGGGTGAAGCAGCCGCTGGTGATGGTGGTGATGGTGCTGGGTGCTGGCTGGTGGCTGCTGGGTGCTGGTTGCTCGTGGTGGCGGTGGTGGCATGTTTTCGATTAAGCGCGACATGTGCGCCTTGTCGATATGTGTCCTCCTCCTCCAACCTCTGGGCACCCATCCCTCGAAGCCAGAGCCAGCGCTGCCAGAGCTGCCGCTATCTCTTTAAAGAAATTTATGCTAAGCACATATCCCGCACCGAACAGATTGAAAACCATCTCGCTGGGTCAGGGCCAGGGTCCGCGGGCGGAGAAGATGATCCAGGAGGCCGCTCGCCACGGCCAGTGGGTGGTGCTGCAGAACTGTCACGTCGCCTTCAGCTGGATGGGCGACCTGGAGCGCATCTGCAACGACACCACGCTAACGGATGGCGCCAACCACGACTACCGGCTGTGGTGCACCTCGTATCCCAGCTCTGTCTTCCCGGTCTCCGTGCTGCAGAACTCTGTGAAGATGACGAACGAACCGCCGAAGGGTTTGCGAGCCAACATGCATCGCTCCTTTACCTCGGATCCGCTGATGCGGGACAAGTTCTTCACCAATGCCTTCCTCTTCTCCGACAGCGCCAACAAGTGCTGGCTTCGCGGGGTCTTTGCCTTGGTCTTCTTCCATGCCGTCGTCCAGGAGCGTCGCGAGTTTGGTCCCCTCGGCTGGAACATTCCCTACGAGTTTAATGAGTCGGACTTGAAGTGGGTTTAGCCTTTGATCTAATACAGATTACACCGGATAATACTATTTTATTTCCTTAGAATTTCCCTGTTGCAGCTAAAGATGTTCATCAACCAGAGCCAGAGCATTCCCTTCCGGGGCCATGTCTACCTCACGGGCGAGTGCAACTATGGCGGTCGCGTCACTGACGACAAGGATCGTCGCCTCATCCTGTCGCTGCTGAACATGATTTACAATCCCAAGACCATTGAGCAGGATAAGTGCGTGGAAAATTCTCATAATTGGAACTAGACTAAATAATGTACTCCCTCAGCTATGCCCTGTCGCAGTCCGGCACTTATCGGGTGCCCCTGAGTCCCACGCGCCTCAACTCCATCGAGTATGTGTCCACTTTTCCGCTGAGTCCCCAGCCCGAGGTCTATGGATTGCATGAAAATGCGGACATTAATCGCAATGTGAAGGAAACCAATGCGGTGGGTTGAGGCTTCTCCTCAAATTCTTTCCTGTATATGTATTTTTTTCTGGTTTTCCAACAGCTCATCAGTGGCGTTTTGCTCACCCAGACGGATCTAATGGCCTCGGTCAAGGCCAGTTCGGTGGGCGGCGTTAAGGAGGATCCGGCCATTGCCATTTGCAAGCAGGTGCTGAGCCAGCTGCCCGAAGAGTTTGACATTGATGAGGTGTCCAAGACATATCCGGTGATCTATAGCAATTCGATGAACACGGTGCTGCGCCAGGAGCTGATACGCTTCAATCGCCTGATCTCGTACGTCCGCAAGAGCCTGGTGAATGTGGGCAAGGCGGTTGTGGGACAGATTGCCATGATACCCGAGCTGGAGCGAACCCATGCCTCGATGGTCATTGGCAAGCTGCCGGCGGACTGGCTGAAGAAGAGCTATCCCTCGCTCAAGCCATTGGGCAGCTACGTGAGCGACCTTCTGGCCCGGTGAGTTCCTTTGCTGGCCTTTGTTGCATTCATGGGGATTACACTGCCAGGAAGTATTGGGTTTTTCTGGGTATATAAAAATAAGGGATAGAAGCTTCCACTTAAAATGTAGATAGTGATTCAAACTACCTTTTCCCCAAGTGCATGTCTAGCGTAGACATTTGTATGACCATCATCAATGGCATTGTATTGAGCAGAAGCTGAAGCCCAAGTTGCCTGTAATGCGCCGCGTGTGCTCCTGCTCCTGCTCCTGCTCCGCCTTAGGTTCTTTTCGTTCTTTGCCTCAATTGTGCAAATATAATAAATGTATATGGCACACACATCCGATGCTCTTCCTACTGTGGTTGCCACTGCCACTGCCAGTGCCATTCATGGCAAAAATCTTATTTGCTTTTGACATCAAAGGACGATGCTGTTTGTGTGTGCTGCTCCTGCTCCCCCCGTTCCTGCCAAAAGCTTTGTGTGCTCGCCCATGCCGGTGCCATTTGCCCATTCCCATTGTTGTCGCATGTTTAATATTTATTAATAAATTGAAAAATAAGATAACTCGATGCCACCCCGTTGCCATCCGCAGGCTGGCCTTCTTCCAGGAGTGGATATACAAGGGCGAACCCATGGTTTATTGGATCTCCGGCTTCTACTTCACCCAGTCCTTCATCACGGGCGTCCTGCAGAATTACTCTCGCAAGAATCGCTTCCAAATCGACATGATCTTGATCGAGTTTGCGGTGACCAAGTACGAGACGACGGTCGCCCAGACCCCCGAGTTGGGCGCCTACATCCGGGTGAGTTTATTAGCCAGGTTATTAAAAGCCGGCCCCCAAAAAAACACGACTAGAGAACTCTGCTAAATGAAAACGAGTTTCTTATTAAAATTATTCCCACACACAAAACACACGCAACAGGAACAAAAAGAGGTCAATGATGAGACCAAGTTTATCCAAGTAAGACAGACTAACTTTATGACACACATTAATTATGTGCGTTTAGTGATTAGAAATATTTTATTTCCTAACTTTAAAGCCTCATCAATTTATATGTGATATAAATATTTCATTTGGGTTTTATTTAATTACTATTTTATATTAAACAGTAGCTAGTATTAATCAGTATATAGATTCTGTATATATTTATTAATATTACGTAAATATTAATTAACTTCTGCTGAA
>JAEIIH010023232.1:0-18019 GCA_018904745.1 Drosophila orosa
ATAGTACAATTACTTATACTAAACATTTAAAAATTCGTTTTAAAACTCCTTTTGCAAGCCCAACCATGTTTAACTTTAGTTAGAAATAAATTTGCAATGATCCTTAGGCAATTATTCTCACATTTCTAACAGTTCCCCCCTCTCACGTCCTTAGGCATTTTGTTTGCCTGAAAATGCGCAAAGACTGCAAAGAGCAAATGAAGTTCACTTCTTTTTTTGGTTGATGAAGAATGAAAATAGGTTTTTGGGAGGAGAAAAGAGGTGTTTTTGGAAGGGGAAAGGCGGGGGTTTTTTGGGAGAAGCGGTAGTTGGGTTTATCAACACTTCCGCACGACGGTGCGCATACAAAAGCTGCAGAATTTACGCTGAATAACTGCCATAAACACACACATAGACACCAGACACACTTGCAGGCATGCATATCCTGCTACTTTGCAGGACATTGTTTGCGCTTTGATAACACACACACACAAACACACTCACGGGTCTCTCTTAGATACACCAATACAAAGGCGCCATCATTACTACTATGAAAATTGCACAAGCCATGGTTTTGTGTTTGACTAGAACGAGAGAGACAGAGAGAGAGACAGAGAGAGGGACAGAGAGAGAGGCAGAGCGAGGCAGTGGAATAGCTGACGCTGCAGACAGCAACAGCCGCTTTTCCTCTGGAAAACCCCCGGCATTGCCCATGTGAAAAACAGCCAGCAGTCAAAACTATTTTTCGCTTGGCATTTCAAGCATCTTATGGTTTTATTTCGACAAAAATTCGCCCCTTAAATGCGCTCGGAATAGTCCTTGCATGCCACGACACAAACGTTAAGGCACTGAGAGAAATTTAGAGAGAATTAATTAAATTACAAACACCAAATATGGAAAATACATTTTAAGAAAGAGATAATAATTAAAATAATTAATTCTGAAGTTAAATTATTATTCTTTATTTTAAAAGGCTAACAAAGGGTCTTTTACTTAATTTGTAATTAAAATTTAACGGTAAAATATGTAAATTCTTCTAAAAAAATCTTTAGAAATACCTATAGATTATTTTTACATTTTTTCAAAGTGCAAAAAACCCACACACACACACGTTCTCCCCATTGAAAGCCAGCGGAGACAGACATAGTCCAGAGTTTTAGCCACCAACTGGTCATGGTAAAGCCATGATGATGATAGCTTCCGTTTCGTTCTGCTTGTGTTCTGCACACTTCCGTTTCCATCTCCATTCCATTCCGTTTCGATTCGTTCGCCATTTGCCTCCGCCATCTGTTGGGTGTTAATTCATTGTCATGTCCTTTTCATTACGCACACACACTCTCACACACACGCGTGCTTTTCAAATGCTGCATGCGAAATTCATTGAAATATTTGCACAAATTCTCATGAAATTAAAAGAGCAAGGGGAAGAATGAAGCTAAGCTAAACTAGGCCATGCATAATACATTCCTAAATTACAGGATTTAATGAATTTATTCATTTTAATTCACAAAAATTTTAAACAAAGGATTAAATGGTTCAATGTGACCATGATTTTGATAGATAGAGTGCACTGCATGGTCACACGGTAAGAGGAAATAGTACTGCAACTCCAAATTTATTTATTTATTTTGTGGTAGAATGTAAAACAAATTGTATCCTTAAGATACCTTTTATTTAATAGTAATAAAAACCTTTGCACAAGTAAAAGACATAAAACTTAATTTGTTTACTGAGCTAAACCGATTCTTATCTTATATTTAGCATTCTCAAAAGCCTATTTAAACAGTGTTTCCCATAAAGCATCCACCAAGCAAATAGAAACCCTTGTTTTCGGAACCCTTTACTACGAGCCACGCAAATAGAACGTGAAATGAAATTAAAAGAGCAAATTACGCTTTTCAAAACTTGTACAAATAAATATAAATATCACAGGGGACAAGACAGGACAGCATAAAGTAAGTGGGAGAGGGAAATATCCGCAGCTTCCGCTGGGGAATGGGAATGGGAGTGGGGCAGAAGATAAGCTGCAAGTGGGTATGGGAAGGCAGGCTGCTCCTAAGCTCTGCTCTAGTCCTTAGTCGCCCACTTGAAGCTCTCATCCGGCTCTCCTTTCATTAATATTTCACAGCAAAAACGGCAATGCGAGGAATTCTAAGCCCATAGAAAGAACAAGGATTTAGCAGCTAAAGCTCTTTGGTCTCCGTTCTCCTTTTTCTGTTCTACCCTCCCTCCATTTCAGCTGCCACGACGCCACCCCAATTAAAATCAGATTAAAGTTGCGCTAATTTATGCGACCGCACGGCGACAAAACAAAGCGAAATTCTCACAGCCAGCAACAACACAACAGGAAGTGTAGATTGTGGAGCGAGGGATGATGGAAATCCATGGAGGTGGATTGTGGATAAGACCTGACATCAGTGGCATCAAAAATGGAAATACCCAACTTGACTGCTCTGCTCTGCTCTGTGTTCCCCGAGCTGTAATTGCATGGTAAGAAAGTTTTATTCCTTCGTTCCTTTCGCCTTTTATTTCACTCTTTCCGTCTCCATTTCCAAAGTCAATGTTTCTGCTCCTTTGTCCTGTGGTTTCCGAGGGTTTTGAATAGCTTTGAGATATTTAATTGTCCCAAAGGGAAACCCTTCTGCCTTATACTTGCCGAAATATTTATAAACATACGATTTTTTTTAGATTTCTTAATGCTATTACAATGTTTAATGTTAATGTTCTTACATATTTCCCCACAATTCCAGCAAATATGGTTTTAATCGTAGCTAATCATATGCATACATTCAAAGGCAATAACCACAAATCAAACATTGTTTTAATAATCAAGAAAATTGTAAGTCAAGTGTGAAGTTGTTGAGGGATTAAAGGGACCAGACACCCTTCATAAACTAACGAAGATTGTTTCTGAGGGTTAATTTCCATGACCCTTTATGCCAATGAACATGCAAATGAGTTTGCCAAGAAACCAAAAAGCAAAATGGCTGTTAAAAATCAAAGTAAAATCCTCAAACATCAATGGCTTACGAACTTTGGAAAAGAAAATGTTTAACCGGGGCCAGCTATTCAAATCATTAGTTTTTATTTCCCTTAAAAAGGTTTTCCAATTATGCTATAAAATAAAACATCGTAACCCTTACACCTAAATAAATCTATTGAACTCTCTTAGGAACATGTGAAAGGATTTCTATTGCTCTCTTTTATAATTTTTCATAACCCTTTGTAACTGCAAAGCAGAGAAAACCCTACAATTTTACAGAAACAGCACTTGAGCTTTATTAAAAGCAAACGATTAACATTATTTCCTAAGTCAGCTGAATTTTAAATCCTTCTAAAATCAGAATCTAAAATTGATCCCTGAATCTGAATATGCCTACATAATTTGCCATAGAAATTCAGGAAAATTGTTGCTTTGGCTTGGGTATTTCTCATGCCCAAAAGCAAAGAATACACCAATTCTCTTGTTGCTCCACCAGAACTGGTGGATGTTGCCTTTGTCCGGAGCGTCTGGCCTGGCAAAAACACATGGCAAACAATTCAATTTAATTAAGACTTGTCCCCCCGTTTTTACCATAACCCCAAAATAATCCAAGTCTGAGTCTGAGAATGGGACCGAAACTGGAGTAGACAGATTTTTCGGGTGGCGCCCAGAAAATAAATATAAAGAAAAATTGTCATAGGGCGGTTTTTCATGTTGTTCTTGTTGCATCCATCAGGGCCAAAAAGTTTGTTTGCCAAGTCTGGCTGGAATCTTTTTCCATTTTTTTTTTGTTCTTTATATTTAATTGAGCGCATTGTAGTCTGGTTACTATAGAGAGAGAGAGAGAGAGTTGTTTTTGAAAATGTGATTCATGCATCCGGTCGGCAGTAACTTTGGAATTAATGTGACATTTCTGCTGATTCTTACTTTACTTTTTTTGGCCGTATCCTTGCCCTTTGACAGTTTCTACTAATTCATGGCAATCAGCTATGCAAAGCCACAAAATCCAAAGAAAGAAAATTGAAAGCAATTTATTGAATTCACATTTTGTTGAGAGCAAGAAAATTCGCATTTTACAATCCACATAAAATGTAAATAAATTCAGCTGGCTGGCAACAACAAATCCCTGGCAATTATTTACTGTAAATGTGTATTGTTTATTAAAAGTAAGAAGACGACGACGACGCATCTGGGACTCGAGACTCAGAAAGGACACGCTCAAGTGCTGCTTAAGCAGCAGAGCAAACACAACACTTTCCCACTCGGGATACAAAACTTGCATTCAGGGATTTTGGTAGACACACACGCAATGCAGGCAAAATATTTACTTGCAAATTGTGTGTATTTCTGTGTCTATCCTTATACTCTAACTATGTAGCTTAAATGATTTTCAAATGCCACTTGAATTTGGCCGAGTCTGGGCTGCAGCCAAACCGGATTTCATAATAATTAATTGGCTCTATATTTGCACATCTGTAATACAATACAAAACCATTTTAGTTTGTTACTTGTATTCGTTTATTAAGTGCCAATGGGCAAAACTGCAAGAGTTTATGGAACCTCCTTGGACTTAAGCACACAGACACACGGAGACTACCATTCACCGCAGGACAAATCCAATGCAAACCAAAGATAAAAACGAGTATATTTTCGAAAGGATAAAGGATATACTAGTCTGCAAAAGTTCCTGCACTCCTTGATTGTTTATGATTGAGGGCAACTCTAGAGGATTAAATGAGTGAGGCACGTAGAATAGAGCCAGACACTTTATGATGTCGATAAATCAGCTGCAGGTAATATCGGCAAGCAAGTTGGCAAAGTGTGGAATATAATCAGCCACAGATAATAATGAAATTATTGGTTTAAATTAAATATTGGTGCAGGAAATAATTATGGTCAAAGGGTAATATTTGTGGAGAGTTTAATAATGATTTAGAGAAGATGCAGAAAATAGTATTGGAAAAGGGAGCTAGACTTCAAAGTCGGAATAAATCTTTTCCCATAAAAATATATGCAAAATCTTTTTTGTGTATATTTACATTGCAGGGAATAAGCTTCCTTCACCTTTTATCCCTTAATAATAAATTGATTTTAAGTCATCTACACCTTTGGTTATCCTCAAAATTCCTCACATGCCTGCAAAATCAGAATCATTTTTACAAAATGCTGTGAATATCTATTGTAACCGTTTTGTGGCAAATGTATTTGGCCGTAAGCGCATTGTCGTCGTTCACCCCTGTTGCCTTTAACCAATTTTGTTTGGTTTTCGGTTCACAGTCTGTGAATATATTTCAAACACTTGATTATGCATTTATATGCTCGAAAATACTTGTAAGTACTTCAAATCTAATTCTTCTTCGGTGCAACTAAGCGAACTAACTCAACTTGAATGGTTAGAACCTGCCTTAATTTAAATCATAATTTAATTTGTCTAATAGCTTTTTGAGCAGATTTTTGCGTGCAGAGTCATGCGTAAATTTTATTGCAAAATTTAATTGGCTCACTGGTTTTTGGTTTGGACTCGGGTTTTTCGGACCTGGCTAATAGACTTGAACCCCAGCACACACACACACTCACTCACTCACTTGTCGTAGGCATTTTAATTGAGTTTTTGAGCTGCAGCAGCTTCTGTTTTCCTCGATTTTCCTCTGCTAGCACCGAAGACACCCCTAGTTCTGACCTTTATCCACAGGCAGGTAGGTGCAGAAGGCCAAGCGGCTCAATTCTTGGCCTCGTTGATTGTTAGCACACAGGCATATCACGCATACGCAGCGTGAGCTCGGTGAGTTTGCGAAGGTAGGTGGCAAATTGCGAAAATCCAATGGAAATTCGAATGGAATGCTTTCAAATTTCAGTCTCCAGGCAGCTGCTCGGAGGACAATTATTAGTGGATAATTGAGGAAAATTCAACTGCCAAGTGCGATTTAGGTGTTTATGAAACTTTGAAAGCTCTTAAATTCATTTTTTAAGTGTTATTTGATATTGGAATTAGGTTTTTTGGTTATTTTCATACTTTTAGGCTTTGAAACTTAAAATTTTTCACTATAAAGCACTTGAAAATATATCAAAATTCATTAAAATCATATTTATTTCTTAAATTTCTTCTAAAGATCACAGATTAAACCCCTCCGATTGACATTCAATGCTAAGGGTGTCAACCTAAACTGTCTAAATCCCATTTTGACATCTTGCTCACAGCGCACTCAGGGCAATCGATAAAAATTGTTTTGAATGGCAAATAAAGCGACAATTCTGAATGGCTCAGCAGACAAGGGCAAACAAAAGCACAGCGAAAGAGAGAGAACGAATCCAGTGTATAAAGAAACTGGAATATCCACCTAAAAATGCAGTTACAGGGAAACTGATCCTGCGAGTTTGGGGACTCAGCATGGGGACACAGGACACAGACACGGAGAGAACAAAAAATAGAAGCTAGCGCCTGCCTGCCTGCCAGACTGACTGACTGACTGACTGACAGTTAAAGCTAGTCCAACAAAACGTTACACTCCCTGCAATTCTACCCACCCACCCACACACACACACACCATCTCCATTATTTATGCATCAATGGCTGCTATGACGACATGCGCTAAATTGAAACAGTACACAGAGCGGGAAGCGGGGATCAGGGGCTTGGGAGCGAGGTACTTCTAGTGGCAGGATGATGGCGCAAGGACACAATGGCGCCGAACGACAACGACACACATGCAATACACAGGACATAGACAAGGGGGAAACACACACACACTCCCCAGGTAGGGAAATAAAAACTGTAGAAATATTGGCAAAATTGAAAGAAGTTAAATACAAAAAGAAAAAAAAAAGAAGACGCAGAGTATAAAGCTGTCGGAGCAAAGGGAAATGGAAATGTGTAGTAGGCGGCGACGGTGACGCCGTCAGCGGACACATAAAAACTGCAGCCCCATGGGCTTTTTTGATACCCTATATTTGAAGGGTATATTGGTATTGGTGTTATTAAGTCGGGATTTTTTTTTCTTTTTTAGGAGTACAGTTTGTCAAGTAATTCATTAGAAAGCAATGTTTTGAAAAATTTGAAATTAACAATAAATAACATTTTATAATATTGATAATATGAATATTACCTATAAATAAAAATAAATTTCTTGTTTTCTAAACTAAAAAATTTGTTATTAAAGATTTTTCTGTTAAAAAGAATTGCTTGACATACGTTTATAAAAAAGTTGAAAAACTATTCGAAGTGTTCAATATTTTTATAAGAAAAAAAAAATGCTTTAAAATCGAATAAAATCGAAGTTGGGAATTCTAGTGCATCATAAATGCTGATTTGCACTCCTTTAATATTAATTTGAAAAAATATCTTCACCCCTTTTTTCTTAAATTTTTAACAAATATCTTCACTTTTTTTTTCTTTACTTTATAAATATAAGCTTGCACCCTGTATCATGAATATTTTGAATGAATAATCGATAACAAATACCAATGGGTATCTTTGGGTTGCAACTCTTCAACAAACTCATGCTAACTGCACAAAATCTCGCCTTTATTGTTGTCGCTATGTTCTATGAAACAAGCCACATAACTAAATAGAATTTACCTCTCTTCCCACATTTGTATTTTCCCCAATTCCCTCCCCATTTTTCCTTTGTCTGCCCACGCCGAGGCTGCCTCATAAAAACTGCAAACAAAACAGAAACAGCTATGGCGGTGGGATATACAAAAAAAAAAGGTAGAATAAAAAGGAACAACTCCAAAGTCGCGTCGAGTCATTGAGCCAATTGAGTAAATTGTTTTATTGAAAGATTTTTCGTTGTTGTCCTTGTTGTTGTGGCCACTGATGCTGCTGTTGCTGCTGCTCCTGGCACTTGTGCTTGGGTCTTGTTGCTCCTACTGGCCATGCATCGTCTCTCTATAGCCAGTCGTTTGGCTGGGCACTACGATATATTCTAGCGATTTTTTTTCATGTGCTTCGTTCTTCCTTTGTTAATGGCACACGCTGACATTTATGCATTTTTGATGGTTTGAATAATAAAAGAAAAAGGAAATCAAATATATAGTAGCATTGTTCGAGTATTTTAAGTTGTCTGGCATTTAAATCTTTTTTAAGTGGGCAATTTTAAAGACAATTTTGAAATGTTTAGCGTTAAAGTACAAAGTAAATTTCCAAGCCAAAAATGTAATGTATTTTTATTGTTTGTGCTATGTATTATTTAAACAATTTTGAAATTATTTGTAGCTATATTGTGTATTATTATATGTATTTATTTGTTCCTTTCTTTATTTATTTACCTAAAAATTTGTTGCATTTTTATTCTTTTATTTTTTGCGTGCGTTTTTCCTTTTCCCTCTATTTTTTTGCTCGTCACAGTCCCCAGACATTAACCATAACTCAGATTTGTCTGGAACATTTCCAGAAAGGTGACGCAGATGTGTCTAACAGATTTTTCAGACAGACAAAAAAGAAAGAAAACCAAACAAATAGAGGGGAAAAAAATCCGATTGACCAAAACTCCCCCAAAAATGCAACTTGCTAAATGCTTCAACATAAATGTTTGCGTTTCCCTATAAAAAAAAAAGATTATTTCGATGGTCAAAATAGAAATAGATGTGAGAAGGGTTGAAATTATTTTTGGGGCCCACCAAAATTTTGTTAGAATAAAATTTGAATGCAATTCGACAGGCACTTTGGGCCTCATTACGCGGGGCATTCCACAGTCAGTTGCATTCCATATTTTCAAATATATCTCTCTCTGGGCCAGAAAACATGAAGCATTTGTACACCAGAGGTCACATTAATAACACAGCAAACATTCCAAAAAGGTTTTGAATAACCAAACTTAATATCATTTAAAAATTAGTATTATTTTAGGAAATTGGTGGCAATTTATTGGTGTTACTTTAAGTTTGAGCTCTTGGGAAAATATAGTTTGTTCTTACTTTGAATATTTGATTTTTCATTTGATTTTATTGGCCTTCCTAACGCTACAAGTTTAAACACTTATAAATTAGTGCGCTAGGTATAATAGACTCTTATTTTTTTAAGAAACCACACATTTTAATACCTTCCTGCACCTATTTATTTACCTGAAGCTGTATCTATAACATGTATGCAGAGTGCACCACTTCACAAATCAATAAAAACGTCAAAATCAAACGTTCCGTCATTAGTTTTTGTGTGTGCCCTCCATATCCACCCATAAAACTGGGCCTCATAAATTGAATACAAAAATCGAGAATGGGAACGGGAATGGGAGTGGGAGAGCTGCGTCGACGACGATTTGTGCGAAAAATATTTTTGCATTTAGCTATTGTTGGTTGGCATTTTACCCCCGCTTCCGCCATCTATCTCCAACCTCACCCTCTTTTTTTGTGCTGTACAAAAGCCAATTTCAGCAAGTCGACGCCTATGACAATGCAAGGGGGGCGAAAAGAGAGAGAGAGAAAGTAGAGTAGGAGTTTTTGGCGGGGCGGAGAAATTGAAGGGGCGACTGTCAACGGCAGAGAATTTGTGGGGCTTCAGCGGCAGGATGTCACATGTCCTGGCCGCCTGCTTCTGTCAACACACACATATCCACATATCCACACACGCACTCACTACAATTCAAGCACAATGGGATCAATTATTTTGCTAGAGAGTGGGTGTGTGTGTGTGTGTATTGTGTGTGGGTGGGTGTTGTGCAATCATGATTGCGTGTGTGTTTCAGCAGGAAGAGCTTTGCTCCATAAGCAAAATGCCAAAATGTCTAAAACTGTCAAGGGGACGCTTTTGAGTGGTCAATCAAATGTTGTTTTGAAGGTTTCTGTGGTCTTGCAGTTTCGACAACGCCTGATGGCAGCGAGCGAGTGCCTCTGTGCATCATCATTGGGGCAAACTGTCAACTTGTTTTGGGATATGGAGCCTGACTCTGATCCTGATCCTGGCGGTGGCAATTTCATTTAGGAAAGGAATGTAGAACTAAAAATAATTTAAATAGTATAGCTCAGTGCCAACGAAGGAAGGTCCTTTAACCCCATAAAGTAAATTGATATTATATTTAAGTAAGCTCATTATGATTACAAGACCTGTGCGGAGGTACTCTAAAAATTTAAGTAAAATCGCATAATAAACATTGAAGTTAGAACACAATAAAGTTTATGGGGATGTTAAACTTCTGCAACATCTACAGTTGTGTTGGCCACACTAATGGGTGGTGGTTCAACATGTTGCTAGCATAATTTGTATTTTCTTTAATGTTGCGCAACACGTTCCTTGCCACTGTCAAGATTTCTTTCTGTTTAATCAAAGGTTTTTCATAAAATTTAGCATAGTAAGACAAAGTGAATAAGGCATGTCCGTGTTCTATTTTAATTTCAGCCACAATGGAACCGTTTGTATTATTCCGAGTTGTTTTTGTTAATTCAAGAACAAACTAAAGTAATTATTTTATTACAAATCTTAATCCCTAACAACCAAATTAAGTATTTTATTAAAAACCTTTAAACTTAAAACCTTGTTCGAACTTATTCCTTAGTTCCTCCTTTCCATTTACAATATTTTATTTAACCTTTTTGTCTGTCAATACACCTGCTTTTCAAATCATCTGAAAACAAACAAATCCAATTAAAGCTTTTTATGTTTTCCTATTCGTCTTGTTTTCTTCTCTTAATTTGCCCAATTTTAAATCCAATGACATTGCGCCTTTCTAATTAGTTAAAGTCCACCGAGAGAGACAGAGAGAGATTATTCAGTGCAGCTAATATATTATGTTTATTTGAAAATGTGCTAGAAATCGTCACCGGTAGAAAATGCTTCTAATAAATTAAAAATGTATATTTTTGAGGTGAACGAAAATATTTTGCCATTTGACAACTTGTTAATAAATGTTGTCAGGTGAAGGTCGTCTGGGATAAAAGAGAAAAGAAAGAAAAAGCGAGAAACTGACAGAAAAGTGTCTGTGCGTATTGATGGAATGAGAAATTATAATTAGACAAGTACACACAATTTAGGTAATATATATAGTATGTCAGAGAACCGACACCAAGGACATTTGTTATATGCTACGAGAAATTAAGTTTTAATTGAAATTCCATTTTAATCATTGTGAAATTCATGCTCCAACCACTTTAATCCGCCAAATCATTAAAGCAAAATAATTCCTCAATTGCCTGAAGGATATATATTAAATCAATGATCATTATACCGAAATTACTTGAAATATCATTCGTCACACGCTTCAGTTTTCTCGGGCAATTAAAAACGAAATGAATTGTGTTCTATGAATAATTTACTATATCAATTTCAGTAGCGCAGAGACACGCCAGATAAACACACAAAATTATATATATATACAAATATATTGCAGACAGCAGACCAAAGCAGAAGCCCGGCAAAATTATATTATGAGGGAAATTTCATTAAAATAATTTTAACAAAATAATGACAGTGAAACCAGACCATAGCAGACCAAAACCAGACCATCCCTGCCTGCTGCTGCTCAGCAGCAAAAGCTGCCGAAGCGTGCAAAATGTTATGCATAATTGATAGCAAACAGAAATCAATCAATCATAAAATGTCAACCTCTCCCACTTCCGACCCCCAAAAAGCCAAGGGAAAGGAAGAGAGAATGCGGCACATAAATAGACAAGACAAAGGACATTTTGAATGTCTAATCATTTAAGATGGAATTTAATTGAAATTCTTGTGACAAAAGCTGTTGCAGACTACAATTTCTCCCTTGAGAGAAGGGAATGCCTTTAAAATGTCATTAAATTGATATAGTAAAATATAATTCGGGGGAGAAATGTAACACATTTTACCTACTTAATTCAGAAATAAAAATTAATAAAGATCTGGCTGAAATTAGCATTTCGAATAAATATTCAATACTTATATAGCAGCCATGAATAAATAGAAAATATATCAAAGAGGCAAGCACACGAATAAATTAGTTCCATGGAAAATAAGTATAAATATAACCAAAAACGAGTCAATTTACACACTCTCGCAAAAAAAAAAAGAAAAGAACAAACGAGTTCGGTGAAATGTAATTAAATCGATTGACAAAGGAATTCAAAGTACACAGTGGCCTTGCCTTTCTTTCATTTATTCTTTTCCTTTTAATGATATTTAATATTTCAGGTATTTGCTTTACAAAGAAAAAGGAGGAAAGGATTTAAAATTAAAACTGAAGCCTTGTATTTCTGCTGAAATATTGCATTACCCTTTATTTTAAGCGACAATAAAATTCCGAAATAATTAAAAAACCTACATGTTTGAGATATGAACCTTAGTTACTTTATCTATAGACCGTAACCCCAAAGTTTAAAATGTAATTAACCAATCAGTTTTTCACACGAATGACTCATTTAATATCCAGTTTGTATGGGAAATGCTTTTATTTTCCATACAATTTGTGGCAATTTTTTACCCGTTGCAATTTATCATAAAAATATTTCAATGTTAATTAAATCGAATACCCAAATGAGCCACATTAATTCACGTAAGCACACGAACACAATGGCTACCAGCGAACTGCGGACTGCTCTCTCTGGCCCATACATAAATTATTAATTATATTACAATTTTTTTAATAAACCGGCTGCAGTTTATTAAACAAACAGCCTTCACATCATCATCAACAACATCGACATCCACAGCCGGGGACAGGGTGAAGTCTCTGTGAGCTGCAAATTGCCTGTCAATGAATTTCAACACAGAGGTTCGTGAAGTATTCATCGTGGTAATTAAAGCGTTAAATTGAAAACAAAAGCAACCAAAGATCCAAAAACTTTTCGACCCCCCGAGAGTGCCGAAAAATCGTTTAGCCAAGGGGAAAACTTGGGCGGAAAACTAAAAGTTTTGTGAGCGAAGGCGAAGAAGTATCCAACAGGCAACAGACAGGCGTTATAATAATGAGTTGTAAGCACAAGTTCACACAAAGGATTAACAACAATAGCTCCACGCATCCACCGGCTCACTCTCTCACTCAGTCATTGGGTCCTTAATTCATTCACACAGTCACTCATTCACCGATATATGCCGCATTCGTTATCCAAAGGATGCCCCATGAATGGTTAACTGTTCTGTTCATACAATGGGATTAAGATATTATCGAACAAGTGAGTTGAGAAGAGGAAACGCTGCTCTGGGATTACTTTCGAAGCGGAGATTATAGAAATAGGAATGTGTTGGTGGATAGATATTTAAAATAATTTATTGAGGATATTAAGATTTTATTTGAGGGGTTTATTGTATTTTAAAAGTAAATAGAAGATTTAGGGGAATTTGTATAAGTGTGTAAAATTATATCCCAATTGTCAGCGCATTTTTAGTGATATTTCCTATCAATAATGAATTTTCAATAATATTTTAACCTCATTCCCTTATTAAATCTCTACTCTGTCTAAGCCCTTACCCATTTTAGTAATTTCAAGTGCTTTCAGCTTCTGAATTATGCTCAAGTTTTGGTATTAAGCCCCACCACTCTAGGCAGAACCCCAACCTAATCAAGCAACTAAAATCTATTACACCAAAGGGTTAAGGCCTCTGCGTCGACATGCCTTATTAGACGAACACAAAACGGACGGATAGGATAGGCGGCTGGGCGGCGAAGGTATTGAAATGGGGTGATGAGGTGAGGATGGAGGGCATAAACTTTTGCCAAACAACTTCATTAAACTAGAAACCCAACAGACAGATAGACAGACACACATACAACACATACTCAAACCGGGGGAAAATTGGGGGGAAAATCTCAACGAAAATCCATCATGAAGTGGAGGAAACCGCAACACAAAAAGACTTAAATGGTTTCAGGCCCGGCTTTTATATGTGCAATCACCAGAAAGCCAGAAAAGGGTTCATACACACACAACCACAGGAACTAGAGAAATCCTTCGAATCAACTCATTTTCACATCATCATCATCGTCATCAGCCTTTGTTGTACCGCCTGTCAGGACAAATGTCAAAGGTTTTCGGCTCCCACACACAACTTTATTCATAACTAAGAAGTATGAGACAAAGAATTGTTTGAGTTTGACTGTCTGCGGTTGGAATTTGTAGTATTACTTTTTAAATGCATTTTGGAATTACTGGAGGACGCCATCTTCACCTGTGGCCCAAGATTCCAAAAGCTTATTAAACTTCCCCGAAGAAGACGAAAGTCGACCAAATCCAATTTAGCAATCGAATGAAGCTTCTTCTCTCTTCCTCTATATATATATATATATATATATATATGTATCTCTCTTCCTTGGGTTGTTTATTATTTTATTTTTTACAGTAGCAAAGTTTTTAATAGTGGAACACACAGCGAATCACTTTGGCTTTGCTTGGCCACCGCACAAGAAACTTTTTTGCCCATGGAAACATCTTTCTGAGCCACTTAAGTGCAGAGCAAACAAACTTATATACACATACACAGAGCACACACAACACACAGCACACACCACACTAAGCCACGCCCACTGCAAAGAAAAGAAGGATATTGCTGTGAAAGTTGCCGGGGGTTTGGTTTTCGTTTTCAGTTTCAGTTTCCGCGCGTCGGGTGTAGTAAAAGTTTTTAATAATAACCGCAATACAAGAATATAAACATTTATATTACTGCTTCATAATGCGGTCGTTCTCAAATGTAGGAGGCCAAGTCGGGAGGTAGGAGGTATCTTGTGGGGAGGGAAATCAGGCGGTGGGAAAATCTGGTGGAGAAAGGATCCTGTTGCCGACCCCGGGATCCTCGTGGCGCGTATGAGCAATGCGCTTCCTTGTAAGTATTATTTTACTTTGAGCTTTGCTCTGCTCAGCTCTCTCCTTTGCTTTGCTATGGTCCTGGCTCCTGCCTGGCGTGTCAAAAGATTGAAGGTTAACATGCATGTGCCGAGGGAAAATTGTGGAACGGGGAAAATATGGGAAGGAGCAAGCCAGCCAACAGCAGGTGCAGATGCCATAAATGTAAAGTTTCCTTTGGTTTTTCGGGGGGTTAAGTAAAAGAGGAGACCAAGTCGGTGGAGGTGAGTTAAGCTCTACCTCAAGGCAGCTTAAGCTACTTTGAAGTTGGTAAGTTGATAGCGAATTTATATACACATTTGTTCCGAGATTATTCCAAAACTTTTACTCATAAGCCCCGGACTAACCAAAAAGCTGGTCTGTGTAAGCTAATTGTTGTAAAGTGGTTTAAAAATGTATAATACAAGGGCTTATAGAATGTGATAAGTTTTTAAGAAGCATTTGAACGAAATTATGAATTCTTTTATTAGTGGAAATAATATTTTATGGAAGTAGTGCTTGGAATATTATTTTATTTTAAGTAAGTTTATGCAAATCAGTGGTCCTCGTATTATTTGGTCTTTCGAGCCGGCTAAAGTTGGGAACCTTTTCTAACAATTTTTCACTCGAAATTGCTTTAAATAATTCTTTTATATTCTACCCTTTCCAAATAGTTTTAAAAACTATCACCATTTTAGTAGATCCTCAAAATAAAGGCCAGAAAACTCCTTTGGCCAGTATCTATGACTTAAATCCCTGCACAAAGCAAATGGCCACACTCTCATCTAGCACCCGTAAAATCCAATTGCATTTAAGTAAGCCAATGCTTCAAGTGAATAAGTAGGAAGAATAAGTGCAGTATTGCAGCTGTGGGTTCTAAATTGGTTGAAAAGAAGCCAAAATGCCATTTAAAACGAAAAGTTTTGCAGTCTGAGCTGGTCTGGGGGATTCTCAAAAGGCATTCCCTCAACTTCATTGGCACCTGCTCCCAGTAGCAACATAATGGCAACTCAATTAAGCAAACCGAGGAGTTGTTTCCTCTCTCGACTTCTAGAATTTCCATTCCCTTCATTCAATTCACTTCGATGGAGATGAAGAGAAGGGAAAGCCTGGGCTGGCGATGAAAAGCGGGCGGGCGGGGAAAAAGCGAGCTGCTCAATGGCTTGGCATTTCCTGTTTCCTACACGCCACACTACTAAGCGCCACTTCCTCTTAATGCCTTCCAACAAAGGCGATGGAGCAATGGTGAAATAAAAAAATAAAACGGAAAATACCATTCAAGTAAAATTAAAACTGCACAAAATGTCCGGAATGGAGTTGACAAACAGAGGACGAAGACGAGGCGACGACGACGACGCCGACACCAGACGGGACACAAAGGGCGGAAATGATAGAGAATGATTTAATGTTGCAAGAGAATACAAAAAAGAAAACAAAAAAAAAGTATGGGCCAATAAGTCCGACTGATCATCCTCTCCTGGCAAAGACAATTTGATTGATTGTTCGGGCCAAGTCAGCAACAGGCCATAAAGGCAAGTTGGCAAGCCTGCTGCCTGGCTAAAATGCAAATAAAATGGTGGGTCATATAAATTTTCTTGGTAAATGGCATAAGGGAAGTTGACATCGATGGAGAGGGAGTTCTGATTGATGGTCCTTCAAAAAGCTAAACTTCAGGCTTGAGAACCTTACTTTTACTTCTTTTATACTCGCTTGAATTCCAAATAAATAAGAAATAATTCTCTGAATAGTTCTTGAAATTAATATAATATTTTATGTTTCGAGTCTTTAATATATTTAAGAAAAATAAATACCTTAAGATGTGCCTTTCCTGTTCATTTATTATTTCTGAATTTGAAATGTCTTTAAACAAATACCAAATTAATAATTTATTACCTTCTCTCGAGCTTTTCACATTCCCCATTCCCTCTTCTGTTTTTCAATTTTTCCCTTGTCTAACATACATATTTCATGACTTTAACAATCTTCAAAAAAAATTCAACCATTTCTCATCTATTTGCTTTTCATGATTGCTCCTTCAGGTTCTCCTCTATCCACTGTCATCCAGTCGATGGAACATTTGTTGCGCTCCCTGCTTTTTTCTCTCCTATTTATTTCATGCTCATCCATCCAAAAACTCAATTTCTCGCTATTAAATAAAAATCAAATATGAAATCAATACGTTTAGACCACACTTCATTTAATGGCAATATGCCACGCCTACCCATTCCCATCAATCCGATCGACCGAGCGAGCGACCGAGGAGCCATTCAACCAATAGAAATCATAATGAAAACAATGGGTGGTTGAATGGGAAGTAAGGTCGGTATGGCGGAAAGGTCACCGGAGTTGAGTTTGCCAGCCGAAAAAAAAAAAAAAACAAAAGAAACCGATGAGGAAAAATCAAAGAAAATGGAGAGAGAGAAAAAACAATTCAACTGGAGCCAGCGTTTCGGTTACAATTCGTTTTCGTTTCGAGTTTTAAATTTAAGTTCAGTTTTAGCTTTTATTAAATCTGAGAGGTTTCTGTGTAAACATTTAATATTTATATTTTATTAAACTATATTTGCTTTAACTAAATTTCTATTTATTTTACCCTCTCTATTGCGTTTTCTCTTGATAGACAATTGCGTTTTTTAATCGTTTCTGCGTTTAACTTGTATTTCCTGTATTTCCTTCCTTTACTCCACTTCCATTTCGCTGCTTTTTTTTTGTTCTTATCGGTTGCCGGACAGCAGTTCCTTTCCTTCGACTTTCCACTTTCTCCAGCTTTTCCTTCTCCATTTCCCTCTTGATTCCGGCACTTGACTGTCATTGTTTACATTTACAAATTGTTCGCTTGTCCGCAAATTGCGAAGCGTTTTGTTGGTCCTTTCGCAGGTCCTGTATTTTCTCTTTCTTTCTTTTTTTCGGGGGGCATATCTTTCAAAAATCTCTCTGCTTCGGTTTCCAGGGGCTTCTAACTCACTCAGCTTCCTTGTTTGTTCTCGCTTGAGGGCGGCAGCAAGCAGGCAGGCATCTTTCTTGTTTTTTTTTCGACCAAATGTTGTAGTAACAAAAGCAAATGTCGCTTTTCCTGTTTGCCATTCGCCTCCTGCTTTGCTTTTCTTTTTCACATTTTTTTCAATCATTTAGCTGCTTGCGGTTTCGGCTTTGTTTGTATTTGTTCATCTTCAGAGTTTTCTGTTGATTTATCATGATTTTCATTTGGCTACTGAGAACAGTCGAGCCTCCAGCAATTTCCTATCGTTCTAAAATTGTTTGTTCATTTCTACACTCTGTGGCGAGCGGGGAACCCAAACCTCGAAGCTAATATTGTAGAAATAACTGAGTTTTTGA
>JAEIIH010023234.1:0-15146 GCA_018904745.1 Drosophila orosa
AAATCCATTCGTTCGAGTTTGGGCGCATTATTTTTTGAAACTATTTGTATTTCATTTTATTTATTTAAATAATCTTTCAATCTAACTTATTAACTAGCACCTCAATAGAAGTCCATTCTTTCATGTTTTGGCGCAATATTTTTTGAAACTATTTGTATTTAATTTAATTTGTTTATTTAATCATCAATCTTATTAACTAGCATCTCACTTAAAATCCATTCGTTCTAGTTTGGACGCATTATTTTTTAAAACTATTTTTATTTAATTTTATTTTTCTTGTACCTGACCTGTTTTTATACGATCTGATGTTAAATCGACAGGAAGTGGTAACATGCCGGAAATGAGATCTAAATCAAAATAAATACTAAATGTAAAAAGCCAAGAAAAATACTAAAAAAACAGCTAGCCTTTTTTAAAATTCAAATCATTGCGCGCAACAGAATTACAAGAAAGTTAGCTCTGACAATATTCAAAATGAAGAACCACATATAATAAAACAAAAAGCTTTCAAACTCTAATAAATGTGTGAAATATAAGACATTAAATGCATAAATAAGCAGTATGTTTGCTAATAAAGCTCGCCGTGATTTTTGTATTTGTATATTCTTTATATTTTGTACAAAAATCATGGCGAGCTTTATTAGCAAACATACTGCTTATTAATGCATTTATTCATTAATAATTAATGCTGAAATGCAGCATCGCGATGATTAACACTAACTATCAGTTGCCAAGATCAAAGTGCACTGGAATTTCAGGTTTTACTAGAACAACGAGAGCTGAGAGAGCAGCAGCTTGCAATTTGCACTTGGGAAATGTTCCCAGGGATTTTCTATTGCCGATAAGCTTGGTTTATTTTTTGTTTTGATTCCGACTCTGAAGCTATGGGCCTGCGATCTGGCGCCTTTATTTCCTGCTGCTATCTCTGCTGCTGCTTTTTGTTGTTGGTGGCGTCCAGTAAGTATTTTATGTAAGGATCTTAATCACAAATCTCTGAAAATAATTCACAAATCACAAGTAATTCAAGCTTATTCCCTGCCTTTCCCTTTCTTTTTTTCAAGAGCGCCCCCGCCTGCACTATGGCCGCTGTCATGGTGAGTCAACCAGAGGCCTGTGCCTGCCCAGCGACGAGTGCCTGGAGGAGCTTAGATATCACCGGGCGGTGGACGAGTGCTTTCATCTCGTTTGCTGCCTGATGAAGCCAAAGGCCTATTCGCAACTGACGGAGGATTACTGCCGCGTTGAGCCGGTGCCACGTATTGCCAATGGCGTGGTGACCAACCTGCGGGAGTTCCCCTGGATGGCCATGTTGCTCTACAGCAGCGATGGCAAGAGTTTCGAGCCCAAGTGCGGTGGTTCGCTGGTTGACAAACGGTGGATCGTGACGGCAGCTCATTGTGTGTCCGCCCCCGCCAATGGACAATCGTTGCAGCCGCCGCTGTTGCGCGTCCGTTTGGGCGAATGGGACTCCCGCTTGAAGTCGAATCAAACCCACGAGTATTCCATCTCGCGAACCATAATCCATGAACAGTATTTGCCCAGTGAACGTAAGACGGCCAGCGATCTGTTGCAGTTCTCCAATGACATTGCCTTGCTCGAGCTGAGCGAGAGCGTCAACTACAACGAGTTCGTTCAGCCGGTGTGCCTGCCTCACCTGCCAGCTGGCATTGCCTCGCGGCTCGATGCGTATGCCAACAATTACCTCACCATTTCCGGTTGGGGACGCACCAGCGACAGATCCCTGGACGTAAGCCCCGTGAAGGTCAAGGCCCTGGTCAGTGGCTGGACCAATGTCGACTGCAAGAAGCACTATGCGGATGTGGGGCCCGGACAGATGTGTGCCGGCGGCAGTCGTCTGTCGGGACAGGCGGCCAGTTGCCAGGGCGATTCGGGGGGACCGGTCATCGATGACAACCAGCTGGTGGGCGTTATTTCGCTGGGCAAGTACCGATGCGGGTCCCTTACCGGACCCATGGTGTTCACCCGAGTGGATCACTATGTGCCCTGGCTGGAGAAGACCATCAAATCGAATGCCTAATAAACAGATGTTCTGTATGTAGCCACAAAAAGAAGTTGTACTTAAGGTTCTGTGATTATTATTCAAATTGTGGCCAAGTTTGGTTTTGGAGTAGTTAAAAAATGTGGTTTTTGGGTGTCAATGATGATGATGATGATGATCTGGCAATGGTTTTTCATTCCGCTAAAGCTTTTCTCTAGTCGCGCCTGCTGCGCTTGCTCCTGTCCGAGTGGCTGCTTCGCTCGTTGTTCTTCTCCTCGGCCCTCTTCGGCGCCTTCTTTGCCATGTTCAAGAACTGATCCAGGCCGAAGGGATCCTCCTCCTTCTCGAACTCAACGGGGCCGCTCCTCTGGCTGGTGGCTGCCTCACGCGAAGCACCCGAGAACTGTTTGTCCGGCACAAAGCGCTTGGTATTCACAATGGCATCCAAGTCGCCGCCATAATTATCGCTATCCGCCTGCTTGCCGGGCCTGTAGATGTGGGCGCCCAGGGTGTTGGCATCGCGCCAGGGCTTGTCGTACACATTGTACGCCTCATCGTCGCCGTAACCCGAGTCCATGCCCTTGGTGGTGTTGAAGAGACGCTGATCGAAGAGGGTTTCCCCATTGCCCTGGCCACTCTTGGCCGGCAGGCCCAGCGCTATTTGTTCGGAAATGTCGCGCTCGCGCTCTCGCTGCAGCTTGGAGCGTTTCTCCGGCGCTGCCCGCTGCAGATTGCGATCTCGCTGGCGTTCTCTTTGCCGCTCTGCCCTCAAATCGTTGCGTTCACGCACCTCGGCCCCACCGCTGGCTGCTCCTCCTCCGCCGCCGCCGCCAGAGGTCGAGGGTTCCGCTGCTTCGGGATTGCGC
Source organism: Drosophila orosa (assembly GCA_018904745.1). Classification (NCBI taxonomy): domain Eukaryota; kingdom Metazoa; phylum Arthropoda; class Insecta; order Diptera; family Drosophilidae; genus Drosophila; species Drosophila orosa. Next base: position 2,866 of record JAEIIH010023234.1, read on the forward strand.
AGGCCTGCACGCTCTTCACGCGCCCGCTGCGCCATCATGCGCAGCATCTCCTCCTTCTTCTCCTTCTCCTTCTGGGCCAGCTTCTTCTCCAGCTGGGCACGGGCCTCCACGGCCTCGCGAGCCTTGCGATCGGCAATGTACAAGGCCTCGGCCATCTTGGCGAACTTCTCGTTGATGTGCACCTGCTGCAGGCCACGTCCATCGGCCGCCAGGCGCTTGTCCAGCGGAATGGTGTAACCTGAGGGCAGAATTTAACTTACAACTTGAAGCGGGGTTATATTCTTTGGCTCTTACCTTTGGCGTTCTTCCAGTTTGATATGCAGGGTGGGATCTTCCACTCCTTTTGCTCCTTGACCGTCACCTTGCGTGACGGCGAGTGGAGGACAGGCGCTGGCGGCGATGGCGGTCCCCGCGGTATCTTCTTGTTGATGCGAAACTTGGGCGGCTCCATGGGATCCTGCTGAGCCTCCACCATTCGAATCACACGCTGCTTGGCCCCCGAATTGAAGGCATCACCCTGCTGCGACGGCGTATACCGAATATACTGGGCGGGTGCCGCCTTCTGGGCATGGCGAACCGGCAGCGCCGAGGTAATCTTCTGGTTGGTCAGCTTCTCCAAGGCCAGACGTGTCTCCTCGGTGGTTTCCGCCACCGTTTCCTCATCCGGTCGCATCAGCTCCTCGGCATCCTCGGCCAGAACTTCGGCCGGCAGCAGTTGCGAAATGGAGGAGTACACAATCTTATCCTTGCCATGACCCTGCCGCGCGATGGCATCGTACTTGATCTTGCCCTTGTCGTCCAGGCGAACGGCCAGGGCATCCGATTTCTTGCCCACATTTCCGGGTGCTCCCAGGCCTGCAAAAGAAGGGGATAAGCATAAGTGAGAAGCTTGTAAGACGAGTCTTAAGAGAGAGAAAGTGGCCTCGAAGTTGGCAGTGGCTTACCCAACGGATATTGCGCCACATGGATCTCGGGAAAGGCGCCACCGTCACCGAAATCCGCCTCCGTGCGGGGTATCCAATCCTTGCGCTGTCCGTAAGGCGGCGCTGCAATTTTGGCGGAGACCAGGGCTCCGATTTTGGGTGCTCCACGGGCGGCCAGGCGACGCTCGTCCTCGCGGTCCCATACCGCATTTGTCGGCGTGGGCAGCAGGCTCGACAGCGACATCTCTTATTTGGGTGGATTTATTGCCACGATTTCCTTGCTAAATACGAATTCTGCGTGATTGGTGAGCACTAAAAAAAAAATACAATGGAAATTTATGGGGAAAAAAAACACGCACACTAGAGCTGTGAAAACAACGATGTTTTGCTATCGGTATATCGATTTTTTTTAGTTTCCACAACGCAAATGCCAGAAAAGGGCTGCCAACTTGGCTGCAACGTCAAACTTTTCAATTTAAATTTCTTAATTATAAGGTTTGCCACTGTTGTTATTATTAATTAATATTATATTTCATTCTTGTACTTTCTTGTTTTGTTTTATTTTATTTAAAGATCTCTAAGCTCGCTCCGAATATATCGTTATCACACTGAGTATTTTTCGCACTAGAAAATACCAGCTGTTAATACCGTCAGCCAGCCCAGCCGCCTGCAGTGCCATCCCTGGCATCAAAGACAACAAAATTAAAGCTTGTTATTTGGCGAATTTAACAATGTACACATTGCTGCACGGCTTTTACAAGTACATGACACAGAAGGATGACTACTGCGTTGTGATCCTGGGCCTGGACAATGCGGGCAAAACGGTAGTTTCTACCCCAAGAACTTAACACCATTGTAAACACGTCCTCAAAAAATGGTTCTATTTCTCCGATCTCATTCCACAATACACCTGCCCACGTAGACCTACCTGGAGGCTGCCAAGACCAAGTTTACGCGGAACTACAAAGGACTGAATCCCAGCAAGATCACCACAACGGTGGGCCTCAACATCGGCACCATCGATGTGCAGGGCGTGCGGCTTAATTTCTGGGATTTGGGCGGCCAGCAGGAACTGCAGTCGCTGTGGGACAAGTATTACCAAGAGTCGCATGGCGTCATCTACGTGATAGATTCCAATGATCGCGAGCGCATGGAGGAGTCCAAGGTTATCTTTGGTACGTATGTCCTTTTATCACAATATTTCAATAGGGATTTATGCATACTAAAACATATTTTCCAGACAAAATGATCAAGAACGAACTGCTCTCCGGTGTGCCTTTACTCATTTTGGCCAACAAACAGGACCTGCCGGATGTGATGGGAGTGCGCGAGATCAAGCCAGTGTTCCAGCAGGCGGGCGCCTTGATTGGCCGTCGCGACTGCCTAACCATTCCAGTCTCTGCCCTCCACTGCGAGGGCGTTGACGAGGGCATCAAGTGGCTGGTGGAGGCCATTAAGCGGCATGCTGTGGTAAGGCCGCCGCGGGAAAACGATTAAATTCCGGGCGGGCATCAAATCACAGGCGCGGGGGTTGGGCTTTAACTAGACTTGTATTTTTGTACCTTGTAAGGCTTTAGGACTACGCTTATAATTGTGTAATTAGGCGGGGCGAGATTTGTGAGATACTAATAGTTATATGCTGTTATAAATGCGGCAGATTGCCTTGCCCACATTATCTAACTTGGGTTTTGTTTCTGTTTTCTTACTCTTCTAGGTTTAGGTTGCTTCTGAAACCGGTAAACTCTGTGCTGCTTGGTAAAACTGTAAACAATTCTACTGTTTGTAAATCGATTCTTTTCGATTCAATTCTGAAAAAAGATCGATAAAATCGATTTAAAATCGAATTGTTTACAGCTCTACTGTTAGGAATTAAACACTTTTTAAAAAGTCAGAGAGAATCTAGGAAATTTGTTCAGTTTTCAGCGTCGCCAAAGCTTATTTCGAACTGTGTCTAGAATTGTGATAGCGCGCGGTAGCCTCCGTCCCTCTATTAAGTTCCAGCTTTATCTAACAGCGCCTACCTCGATGGCGGTTGTCAATGACGCTTCTGCTTATCCGTAACAAAAATAAAAATAAAAAGAAACGACCAGCCTGGATTGCTGCTGGCTGGCTTTTCGTGTGTGCGTGTGCGTTTGTTGGTTCTCACGACGTCGGCCACCATTATCAGGCAATAGATAACTGTGCTGTGTGTTGTGTGTAGTTTTGCTGTGCCACCAAAAACCACAACAACAACAACAACAGCAGAAAGAGCAGCAGCATTACCAACAACACCCTGGTGGGTGAGTTGCACCGCAACGGAATCGTCAGTCTTCCGCAGGAGTTTCCACCGCTCAGAGGGCGTAGGTGAGATCGGCTAGGAGAGTCGGAAAAGCAGAGCGCGCTCGTCGCTGCCCATTAATACCTGTTACCTGTTACCTGTTAGTGTACATTAGATAACGCATACTATATGCATACATATATGGAGCAGCAACGCGTTTCGTGCTTATCGCTGCCATTTCACTCGGTTTAGTTTTGTACCAAGTGCCCGTCGTCTGTTTGCTGTGACAAATCCCGCCCTCCCACAGAAATCATGTATCCCTACTACGAGCAGGACTGGAGCGTTCTGCCGCCGGAGAACAATCGCAGGTAAGAGATGCAATGCTCATCCGGGCTTCCCCCAGACTCCTTTACATCTTTTTAAAAATGTGTTTTAAAAAAATGACGTTATCGCGGCGCAGTGTGACCGTTCTTGTATCGCTTTTCCTGTGCGTATTTTTAAAAGTTGTTGTTGTGTGGCAAACAGGAAAAACGTTGAATCACTGCTGTTTCGAATTCTTATTTAAATAATTTCGTAAGCTAAGTTCATTGTGGCGGCAGAACTACAGTGTTTGTTTATAACAATAAACTAATCAGCGATAAGCTGTGTTCACAAAAGCAGATATCGATTAAAGTTAACATTTATATTAACGGCACTTTTACAATTTACAATTTACAATTACTGTTATTACTGTACATTTCATTATCCAAATTTTTTAATTAAATATATAATAATATAAATAAATATTTCTTGTTTAAATTCCTAAAAATACCAAAAGGAAACCTTTTCCAAATAGTTCAAATTTTAAAATCCAACAAATCCATAAAAAATTACAATTTTAAAGGTTTTAGTTTTATTTTTAATTACAAATGTAAGTTAAGTTATAAAATAGCATTCTGAGATTGATTCAGAGAAAATACTAGATAAACAAGAAACTAAAAAAGTCATATTAACGTATAAAATAACAAATAAATATCAACTATGATATAAAGGAAATTAAAAAAAAATCAATTAAAAACCCAAGTTTGTTTAATTTCCCAATAAGAACATATGGCCAATTGGCACATTTTTAGCAGTTCTTTCCGCGACACCCACTGTATGCCACAAGCACTAGTGCGTTTTCGCGCCATGCGTTAGTACATTTCTGCCGCTGCTTGTAAATATCGGCCTCTCGCTCGCACCCACTACTACTGTTGCGCTCATCATCAACATATTCTCCACGAACATTTTTTTTTACTTGTTACGTTGATTTTGTGGCATTAAATCGGAAAAATAACGATAACCCGCGGCCGTGCGAACATGTGCTAAGCGTAATTGCAGTGGTAGAATAACAAATAAACCAACATTCCAGCCGAAAAAAGCAAACGTGTGTGCGTGTGCGGTGTGTGTTGAAATTTTTTGTCGCGTTGTAAAAATTTTTGCATTGGTAGCGGACGCAGAAGCGGTCGCAAAGGGCAGGTGGTTATAACTTGGTGCTAATGAATAACTGAAAGGCAGTGAGCCACAAAAGGGTTTGTGCCAGCATTTTCCGTGGCTTTTCCACTTGGCCAAAAAGGAGCATACGCTGGGCCTACAATGTGTGCCCGTGTCCGCTGCAGCTGTGTGTGTGTGTGTGTGCGTGTGTGTTTGCCTTCCAGTGAATCGCATAAATTAGCAGGCGAAAAAAATCACATTGAAAACAAACGAGGAAGGAGCATTGAAAAACACATTAACCCTACGTGTTAACTATACTATATTATATATATAGCTGGTGACGTTTTTTTGTGACTTCTTTTATTAGTGAACAATCGATATATTGTCTATCGATGACGGCAGCTGTTTTGGGCTTTTAACGAAAAAAAAAAAAAAAACTAACCGAGAACGTTAACACAGCACGAAATTTTGGTAAACAAGTTGTAATTCAAATAACTGTACAAACCCAATTGGATTTTCTTTTGTTTCTACAGTTGTATTACCTGTGCGTGGGTGTGTGCGACGACTTTGACGTTAATTATTTAATCAATTCGCATTAAGCTCGCGGATTTGTCAGGGCTTTGTTTTTTTGTTTTTTTTTTTACTTAACCAGAGATCATGTGTATATTTGTATAGAGGCACACACGCATGCACACACCAACACACGCACTCGCATTGAGATGTCAAGTTTTTGTAGTTCAGTTTCATAACAACAGCGATCAGCGGCAATTGTTACTTGGCTGCTGCTACTGCTGCCGCGGCTGCTGCTCTTATTTATCTATTAAAACATTTAATACATTTCCACATTGCATTTTAGTAGCTGAGCAGTGCGCGAGAGCGAGCGAGAGTGCAACAAAATAGCGGCCGGCTGGTGTGTCCGTGTGCGTGGGAGTGACGGAGTGTGTTGTGTGTGTGTGTGTATGACCGTGTGAGTGTGTGAAAGATCTGCAAAGAAAAAACAACCGTTAGCTGTCCGTTTGGCGGTCTTGTGTTGTTGTTGTTGTTGTTGCGCCGACCAGCAACAAAAAGAAAACACGAAAAGCGCGTAGGCCGGCAACAAGAAAGAATACAAAAAAGAAAGACAGCAAAAGCAACAAAACAAAGCAGAAAAAAGCAAGAGAAGCAAGAAGAGCGGAGCAGCAGGAAAGCTGATTCAACGTTTCACGCCTCCACAATGAACTCCGAGCATGGGTAGGCGTCCAACTTCTCCTCCTTTACAGATCCCCCTAAAGTTTCCATCGTTATCCCCTACAATCTACTCATTACTTTTCCTTTTCCCACAGATTCAATCCTGCCTTCAATATGGCCACCATACGGCAAGCTTTCACAGAGGCGGTGGAGAGAGGTAAGTGAGGGGGGGTACAGGATATACACGAGAGGGGGGAGATTACCCAGTAGTCAGTGTCAGTGGGAGATAACTAGCCTTAGGGATCCTTAGGCAATATATCCTTCGGTTAATAATATATCTCGAGTAATATATTCACAAGTTAGACTTTTAATGGAAGAAAAGACGAAAGTACAACGAAAACCCTCGCAAAATGTTCGTAAATGCTGTTAAAAACGTTATAAATACGAAAGCTCTGTCTAAAGGCTCGCAAAATGCTCGTAAACGCACTTTGAAAAGAGGGTTTAGCGAGCGACACATATTTCATACTCTATATTCCAGTTTTAAACTATTTTTGAGCCAATTTACGATACTTTTATGATAGTTATATTAAAATTGCTCAGACAAAGCTATCCCCAAAGGCTTGCAAACGATCATATTTTGAGCTATTAAACAATTTAATTTATAACCACATAACTATGTTGAAAGAATCTGTAGAATTAATTAAAGAGCGTAGACACTTTGTCGCTGTGAAAGTTACATTTTCGATAGCTCGAATGGGTAATACTCTAGGACAGTGGAGGGCACTAGATCTAACGGTTTGAAAAAGATAACGGGTTGAGCAGCTTGAGCAAATTGAGTCACGGCGTGCCCTTCGCTGCTCTAGGAAGAACTTTCGCTTGGAAAAAGCTTGTAAAATGCGAAAGCCTTTAACAGTATTTTTGTTCTTGAAGATAACAAATAAACCGGATTGGTCTCTCAAGAAGATCTAAGATGTCATAAAGAACTCTATATTAAAGACAGTATAATAGAAACTTTGTCCCCACTTATCAGACTCCCATTTAATTGCAAATTTTAAATCCCACGTCTCCACAGTCAGAATGCCAACGCCCACACGCCTGCGCGATCTCATCCGACAGATACGCGCCGCGAGAACCGCTGCCGAGGAGCGGGCGGTGGTCAACAAAGAGTGCGCCTACATACGGAGCACGTTCCGCGAGGAGGACTCTGTCTGGCGGTGAGTCATGGCCCTCCCTTGACACCATATTTAATCACAATCTAATTGTTCATGTTCGTCCTTCTCCTGCTACTCCTCCTCCGCGCTTGCACAGCTGTCGCAACATTGCCAAGCTGCTGTACATACACATGCTCGGTTATCCGGCTCACTTTGGCCAACTGGAGTGCCTTAAGCTGACGGCCAGCACGCGTTTCACAGACAAACGGATTGGCTACTTGGGCGCCATGCTGCTGTTGGACGAGCGGCAAGATGTCCATCTACTCATCACCAACTGTTTGAAGAAGTAAGTCAAGGATAAAAGCTTAAAATGCAGGTTTACCCCAACTCATTACCATTCTTAACTCATTCACAGTGACTTGAACAGCTCGACACAGTTCGTTGTGGGCCTGGCTCTGTGCACTTTGGGTGCCATTGCCTCGCCAGAGATGGCCCGGGATCTGGCCAGCGAGGTGGAGCGTCTGATGAAGTCACCAAACACGTATATCCGCAAGAAGGCGACGCTGTGTGCCTTCCGCGTGATCCGTCGGGTGCCGGAGCTAATGGAGATCTTTCTGCCGGCCACGCGATCCCTGCTCAGCGAGAAGAATCATGGTGAGTAGAGGAATCGGAATCTCTTGTCCTACAACCCCAACTGATGGAAATCGTATTCGTCATGCAGGCATTTTGATAACTGGCGTCACGCTGATCACGGAGATGTGCGAGAACAGCTCGGACACACTGATGCATTTCAAGAAGGTAAGTGTTGACCTGGCCAGCGAGCGAGCGAGTCTCCGCGGAACGAGTCCTTGCGCAGTGGCCAACTAGTACTTCAGCCACAGCCACTGCCATCGCTCCTGCTCCTGCTGCATTTGGTTTCTCTCTCTCTTCCCATTTTTGTGGCTAAAGAAAACGCCCCCAAACAGCGGGTCTTAAGATTTTTGTGTACAATTATCTCGCGCCCATAATTTAGACGTAGTATATACCCCGCTATATACCCATTGCCGCCCCATTCTCTCTCTCTATATATATATATTATATATTGCGTTTACTTTGCCGATTTAGACATACACACACCTTATCCTCCTTCTCCTCCTCTGTTGTTTCGTTTTGATCAACCAACCACCTGTATTTACTTACGATTTTTTAACGCTTGTTTGTTTTTTTGATCGAATTCGAAATACCGCGCAAAATGAACACAAAATGAAATTTGTTGTAATTTGCTTGCCAGGATAGCGGAAATCGAGAGGTATGATTGTTGTGCCTTAAACTATATAGTAAAACCAACCTGTAACGCCTCTACCTACCCCGCACACTATATATACCTATATATATATATATAAATTATCATTTCGCATTGTTGTTGCCTATGTATATGTCTCAATGCAGCGATAATTACAAAAATATAAATTAGAAATAATAAATATTAAGGCTCGAAGGCAGCGAAGGGCATGCCGTGGCTCAATTTGCTCAAACCGTTATCTTTTCTCGAAGGGAAGCTGCTCCAACCGTTAGATCTCGTGCCCTTCGCTGCTCTAAGGATTTTGGAAGCCTTTTTGGGTCCCGCTTTCGCAATAAATTACCTTTTTTTATTGTGATTCATAAAACATACATTTCGCACAGACATATACATAAAAATCAGCGGAAATTCCTGTTTTGGTCCAGAGTATTTTTTCTATAGTTAATTGCAATACTTTTTTGGTAGGATATAGAGTCTCTTCTTACACGGACAACCACCTGTACATATGTTTTTGGTATATTCCTATATTCCTGAGGCTCTGTAGTTCCTCTATACGTTTCATTTGCACTTATCCAGTTCTTCAAGTCTTTTGTCTTTCACAAAATCACACGACACACGATGCACACCTATTTTACGCTCTCTCACACACAAAAACACACTTTTCCGTATTTTCCCCGCCTAAATAAATGGAAATATTATAGTTATATTATGCATTAAATAATAATAACCCCTTTAGATTGTGCCGAACCTTGTGCGCATATTGAAGAACCTGATTCTGGGTGGCTATTCACCGGAACATGACGTTAGCGGGGTGAGCGATCCCTTCCTGCAGGTGAAGATACTGCGACTACTTCGTATACTGGGCCATAACGATCCGGATGCCTCCGAGGCGATGAACGATATCCTGGCTCAGGTGGCCACCAACACGGAGACGAGTAAGAACGTGGGCAATACGATTCTCTACGAGACAGTGCTCTCCATTATGGATATACGGTGAGTTTAATATAAATTTAACTTAAAAAAAAAACCCTAAAATAATGAATATCTTTCCCCAGCTCGGAGGGTGGATTGCGCGTTCTGGCCGTGAATATTTTGGGGCGATTTCTGCTCAATTCGGACAAGAACATTCGGTATGTGGCATTGAACACACTGCTGCGGACTGTCCATGCGGACACGTCGGCGGTGCAGAGGCATCGCACCACCATTTTGGAGTGCCTGAAGGATCCGGATGTCTCCATACGTCGCCGGGCCATGGAGCTGTCGTTTGCATTGATCAATGCACAAAATATACGTACAATGACCAAGGAGCTGCTGCTGTTCCTCGAGAAGGCCGATGCCGAATTTAAGGCACAGTGCAGCTCGGGCATGATTTTGGCCGCCGAGCGATACTCGCCGAATACACGCTGGCATTTGGATACGCAGCTGAGTGTGCTTATTGCGGCCGGTAATTATGTGCGCGACGACGTTGTCTCCTCCACCATCCAGCTGGTGTCCAGCAGTCCCGTCCCGGAGCAGACGTATATCACGAATCGATTTTGGGAGTCGCTGCAGGTGAGCAATCACTGCGAGGATAAACAGCCGCTGCTGCAGGTCGCCGTCTGGGCCATAGGCGAGTACGGTGATCTCTTTATGTACGGCGCCAATGAGGATGGTGAGTGGATTAGCCTTTATTCTATTTACATATTATTACATATTATTAATACGATTATTATTACCTGCAGAGTTTGAACGGCCCACGGAGAGCGATCTGATCGCTGTGTATCATAAGTTTTTAACCTCTGCTCAAGTCTCGACCACAAGCAAGCAATACGCTCTGGTCTCGTTAGCCAAGCTAAGCACGCGTCTGCAGCAGTGCGTGGAGTAAGTAGAAATATCATATTACATATCCCATGTCTCATTTCTTGCTTTTGCTTGCTTTTTGTAGGGAAATTCAGGCACTGATCACTTCGTTTGGCAGCCATTTGAATGTGGATCTGCAGCAGCGCGGCGTTGAGTTTACGCAGCTATTTGGACACTATAAGCACCTGCGACCGCCGCTGCTGGAGAAGATGCCGGCAATGCAGATAAGCAGGATTAGTTCGCAGAATGGCGAAAGCGGCGGCGGCTCCTTCGATGACAACAGTCCCGATGTTATTGAAAATGGCGTTGAGGGAGGAGCAGGCAATGGCGGTGGCGGACACTCACTTATCGAAAGCAATATGAACACTCTGGGTGACAATACGGTGGGTTGTTCACTCTCTCTAACTCTTAACTCTCAGTTAAATCTAATTCTAAATAGTTTAATTTGCTTTTAGAACATTTTGCTGGATCTGCTGGGCAGCACGGATCTGTCGTCGGGCGGCGGCGGCGGCGGTGACTTGGTGGCAGCCACGGATCTATCGAATGCCGTTCATAAAAAGAACTCGCGCAATGCCAATGAAGGTGTAGCGTCGTCGGCTCCCGTTTCCCATAACCAGGATCTGTTGGATCTGCTTGATTTGGACATGTCGTCGACGACGACGAATGCGGGTCCACCCACGGGTGGTGGTGGTGGTATCCTGGCCTTGGCCATTGGCGATAACAACCAGAGTAGTGCGGCGGCGGCGGCGTCGACCAACATGAACAACATGCTGGGTGGCCTGGATTTGGGTGGATTTGGATCTGGTCTAGTGGATGGTTCGGCGGCCAGTATACCAACGAATGGCAACGATCTGGCCAGCATGCTGGGCGGACTGAGCGTTGGCGGGGGAGTGTCATCGGCATCGGCGCCCCTAGCTGCTGCTGGTAACCTTCTTGATGGCGGCAACCTGCTGGCCGATCTGAATCCCAACAATGCCGCTCTAGTGGTAGGTTTTCACCTTAATCTTTAGTTTGGGCATATGAATAAATAAATTATGTATTGCAGCCTCCGAGGGGACCCAAGCTAACGGCGCTGGACAAGGACGGGCTGCTGGTGCAGCTGGAACCGGTGTGGGGAGCCGACTGTATGCGCATCTATGTGACAACCACGAATAGCTCAGATAATACCCTAGAGCAGTACTTGCTGAAGGTGCGTAGTCTCAGTCTATTACTCTATATATTCTTAATAAGTTTATTTCTCGACCAGGCGGCCGTGCAGAAGAGTTTCCAGCTGCAGTTGGTGACGCCATCCGGCTCACTGCTGCCACCAGGCGGCGTTATCACTCAGGAGATGCGCGTTGTGGCCTCGTCGAATGTGAGTTTTAGGCTTTTATACAACTATATATATATTATATTGTATATTTTTATTCCTAGGCGACTCTACGCATGCGACTGCGCATCCAGTATATGCTCGATGGCCAGCAGCAGGTGGAGCAAACAGAGGTTAGCGGCTTCCCGGATCAGCTGCCGGAGTAGGGAAACTTTCAACTGTATTAAAGCAAAAATCCAGATTAGCCTAATATATAATGCAAAATTCAACACAACACAAAAGCAGCAGCAGCAACACCAACACCAACACACACACCCACTGTGGTTGTCACACATTTATTGTAAAATAAGTTAACACACACACACAATGAGACAAGCGACACGGACACCCACAGCCACAGCCACAGCCACACCCACAGCAAAGTCTAGAAAAGAAAACAACACTTGTCGAGACTGTTTTTTAAGCGGGAAAAATCAGAAGAAACAGCAGAGAAAATCTAATTTATATTTCTTTAAATGCATAAACACACACACGCACACACACAATTGGTTTTTATTGTATTCATTTTCATTCAATTTCCAAATTCGGTGTGTTTTTTTTTGTTGTAAACTTTTGTGTGTAAAAGACAACGTTCAGTTTTAATTTAAGACAATAAAAGTCATACCCTATCCCCATAACTATCCTGTAACTTATCCCCAAAAACAACAGAAAAGTGAACTTATGTTGGCAAAGCATTTAAAAAAAACAAAAGAGAGGAAAAAAGGATAAAGCTTAGCATTTTGAAAATGGAGTCTAGGAAACGAGAATGAATGCCATTTCAATCAGTTGATTTTTGTTATTTCTATACATGTGTAATTCGATATATTCCTCAAACTGAATCTGTTCTCTCTTTATTTACCCCGCT
>JAEIIH010023240.1:0-22352 GCA_018904745.1 Drosophila orosa
AGATCTAAGAACTTGGCAATACAGGTAGTATTACATTTATGTTCCTAATCTAATATTTACAGAGAAAACAATGCTGATTACGTGTGATCTAATTTTCCTTTAACTCACCAATTACCTGGTGATGCAGACCAAGAAGCCACGTATAAAAGTTCGCTAATAGATTTATGACATTTTACAATCTATTAGATAAGCAGCACCTCGTCATTATTTATGGCGTTAGGGGTTGTTAAAGTTCGCAAGTCCAGAGACGAATTCGCAGGTGAATCAATCTACAGGGCGCCCTTGGATCCCATGGCATGGTCAGCGGGCTCGTTGGTGCTATTAATGATAAGTGTATCCGGGGCTATCTCCAAATATCGCTACCTTTGACAATGTCGCTCGCTTGTAGTTGAGCAGCGAAATTAGCGAAATAAAGATATCGATATCTGCAAATAATCAGCAGAATGGGAATATTTCACTAGGTCCATAAAATCCGCATAGAAATTCAAGGGTCTCAATGCTATATAAGCTCGACTGAAAGGTGGCAGAGTATTCAATTGCCTTTTGCCTTTTCCAGAGGTAAGCACATAATCAAAATCCTTAAAGTTGGGCTATACTTAATCGTAAAACATTTCCTTCTTTTCTGCAGCATTACCAACAAGAATCCAGATCAAACAACATGGTGTCCGTAAGTATTAAGCCTTCTGGATATAGGTTACATAATTTTTGCTTCAAAGCTAAATAAAACTAAACAGGAAATAATAATTTATAAATCCTGCTTCCTAAATTTTGGTAGTAATCGAAAGAAACAATTGTTAGATGGTTTCCTTGTTACATAATCATTAAAAGAAAAGGGAAATATTAATCTAATCTCTTATTTCTCTTCCTGCCAACAGTTCGAAGAAGCTAGTGAACTCGCCAAGAAGTTCACCAAGAAGCCCACCGATGCCGAGTTCCTGGAGTTCTACGGTCTCTTCAAGCAGGCCACCGTTGGCGATGTGAACGTTGAGAAGCCCGGCGCTCTGGATCTGAAGGGCAAGGCCAAGTTCGAGGCCTGGAACTCCAACAAGGGTCTGTCCAAGGAGGCCGCCAAGGAGGCCTACATCAAGGTGTATGAGAAGTACGCCCCCAAGTACGCCTAAACTGGTTACCCCACCACCACCCTGCGGAAGTCGATCCCCCATGTACTCGCCACTACTTAGTGGAGCAATAAAGATTAACCCAGATATGAACACATACAGAGTAGCAATCTCATCAGGTGTTTGTCCGGCTGAGCGGCATTTTATTGGAGCTTTCGTGCATTATAGCAACCGCCCCTGACCCGCTATTTCCCCGTGCCATATTCGAGGGCGATAGGAAGGCGCTCGAACTTCGATCTGTCCGCGATTACGTGGCCGGGTTTGGCGGTTTTATCAGGGCATCGGAACTACTATCAGGGGGCCTGCATTATCAGACCGGCGATTGCCTAACCCACTCAAGCGAAAGCTCACCGATCCACGGAGAATTCTCCGGGTAGCTTCTCCAGCTCGCTCTCTCTCGGATTCTCTTGGAGAGAAGCTTTCTCGGCGAGGCGATCGCGCGATATGGAAAGACTTAAATTGAAAGTCAGCGCGAGATTGGAATTCAGACAGTGTTTAGTTCTGTACCCGCCAACAGCAAAGTAAGTGCCGAGTTCCAATTTGGATTCAGTTGCTCCATAGTTCTGTCCGGAATTACCTATCAGTGTCCACTAATTGTAGGTCTGGCACATAAAAACTCGGTCAGATAATACCCGGAATAGGGTGTGTGAAATCGGGCACCTGCCGAACTTAATTATGGAAATGTTCAATACCATAAACACTGCGAAAAAGAGGGGTTTTAAGTTTAAATAAATACCCAAAAATTAATTGAGTAATTTGTGCAGTGATCTTAATTCAAATTGGATCTGAAATAGCCTCAGTAATTAATTCTCGCATTAATGCATTGAAAACCCGCTTAACCCCAAGTCACTTTGATGACTAAATCGTCATCTTTTGACATCTAACACTTGCAGTCTTTCACGCAAATAAACCTAATGAGTATACTTACCTAGCAGCTCGATTCCAGTTTGCGAACATTTCTAACCATAAATTGGCTGAGCCATGTACGGCAGGTATTTTGCTTAGTGCATGAGACACGTACGAAGCCCACACCACACCCGTGCCCATATTGGTCGAAAATTCGCCGCTAACGGTTGCCCACCTAACGCTCCCTTTCAAAAATCTCAAATATTTGCGTCTTCTGTTTCCGCAGCAAAAAAAAATACATATGTTCCAGCAGTGCCACCTGCGTTATGAATGTTTCTCAGCTCGGAGAAAGTCCGAGAAGTGTGTGTGTGGGGTCTGACAAACACCCATTAGCAAACTTCTTTGTCGAGATCAGACCACGGGGCCAAAGTTCATTTAAGTCTGTTTGGCACCTGCCAGGGGTGTTTGTCGGCAAACTGGTTTGCCCAACAAGCAATTATGATAATATACATAAAACCCAACATAAAATAAATAAGACTAATTAAACCTTTTTTACAATTCCACTTATTGCAGATAAAATCTAACCCACAATGCCCCTGTCCGAGGTGAGTACTTTTCCGAAAGATATTTAGGACAACACTTAGCCAAGCGATAAGCTTAAGGCTAATCAGTACTTCGATTAGCCTTCAGCGAAAATCACAATTACAAATGAAGAATATAAATTATTACCAAAGAAAGTGCTATTCTTAAATATACAAATCCGATTAGATTGAACTTTGCCTTGGAATGACAAGTGTTTTTGATTTCACGTCAAGTGCAGTCGAACCTGATAAAGCTAATCTGTTGCAAAGATCCCTTGGTATTACCTTAAGTTAATGAGATATTTTGGGTTTTCTATGGAATTCGAAGGATAACATTTGTACACTGTTTAATTATATATAATAAATAAACCTTCCTTAGTTGACTCATAGGTGACTAATTTGGTAATAAATAACTAGTTCATTGGTTCCATGTTGTGACGCTTAAAGATATCTAACTTGACGAATTATTGACTCTGTTAAAAATCTTATTTTACTAATTTAACACTTTGAGAACGTATTAAAACATCCATAATTTCTTCTCTTAGCAATTCAACGCCGCCGCCGAGAAGGTGAAGACCCTGACCAAGCGTCCCAGCGACGACGAGTTCCTCGAGCTGTACGCCCTCTTCAAGCAGGCCAGCGTGGGTGACAACGAGACCGCCAAGCCCGGTCTGCTCGACCTCAAGGGCAAGGCCAAGTGGGAGGCCTGGAACAAGCAGAAGGGCAAGAGCAGCGAGGCTGCCCAGCAGGAGTACGTGACCTTCGTGGAGGGCCTGGTGGCCAAGTATGCCTAAGCTCTTACTCAAAGCACCGATCCTAATACCAGCCAGAGACTAAAAACCCTAATGTTACATACAGACATACTTTTAATGCGGAATAAACTTTGAATGTAAATTTTGTACGGAAACCCACTGACCCGTCTGACTCAAGCGGTGCATTCGGTTCGCTGGCGGCAATTTTTACCGGGTAAAGGTATACATGTATGGTAGCTGGTAAATAGAGGAAGTGTCTGGGGCGCTGCACCTGTGGGCAGTACTTTGCACCGGCGTTGGCGCTTGTTAGCGGCTCATCGTTAATGGATCTTCGAGAGTGTTTGCCCAAACGCACGGGCTCTATGGCGAGCGGAAGATATCCGTAGTAGCTTCAAGTTCCTTCACACGGCGACCTTGAGCCATTGAATCATCAAGTTTAAAGTTGGGAAACCACATTAGAGAGCAGATTTTCTTTATATTTCCCTAACTCGCCTTTTTTTGGGAGTTGGTCCTAAACATAATATGCCATAATATTTATCTGTGACTCGGATATCGATGCATTTAACCCAGGGAATTATATTTAGCCAATTTAAAAACTCTAGGAGGTTGAATCTACATGCTATTGCTCTTTTATGCCAGCAATAAAATAGCAAAAGTATTACATATACCTAATTATTAATTAGTTAATTAAATGAATATTGTATTGATTAAAAGCGTTTTTTAGAGACAATTTTCAACTTTATGGTACATCCCTATAATTAAACCTATTAAAGTTTTCTTTGTAAGTCGTAGTACAAAAGTTACAAAAAATCTCTCAATAATAAGCCACGATATTTCGTGATTTTATTAAATTTATCTTAAATGCTTTCGCAACAAAGATACCCTCAAGCAACATCTATCTATACATTTTAAGTGCACTCAGAACCGCCAGCAACATTGATGGATGCCGACAGCAACATGTTGCCGGTTGCCAGGCCGCGCAACAGGTGAAGACCAAACAAAAAGGTAAAGAGAACGCGGCTGGGAAGGAGAGAGAGAGGAGGCAAGACAACAACAATGCGGGCAGAGTTTTTTGTTTATGAATGAAAAGCGCAAAGGCAAAACGGCGATAAAGTCGTGTGGGCAAAAAGAGCAGCAAACTGGGGTAACTATGGGGAAACGACTCGTGGATTCCCTGTGAAAAATGTATAAAGATGTAATATCTCACGGATGTGAGCTGAAAAGTATGCTGCAAAAAGTGTTATTGCATGGTTTCCGTAAAATGTTGTTAGAGGAAAATTTAGATACGATTCCTGGCAAATTTTAAATATATTTAGAAAACGATTAGGCATTTTTTAATATTATTATAATTTTCTATATTTCTCAAATACCTAAGACTTTTAAAATGTTTAATTTTATTGTTTAATTGGAAAATGTTTATAGCTAAAATATTTTAAATTCTTTATAAGATTAAGAGTGGACATTTAAAGAAGTTATTCAAGGGTTTTTCTCCCCTTGACTCATTGATTCATAAAACCGAATACACCTGTTATAGAATACGGTAGCAAAGGAACTGCGAGAAGAAAGGTAGACCGAAGGAGAGGAGCCAAGAGAACTTGTCTACGAAAGATATACATGTGGAGAGAGTGCGAGCCGAGAGAGCGATCGTGCAAAACAAACAGGCAGCAACAACAACAAAAACAACCCGTCGGTGTCAGCCAGTCTGACAATTGGGCTTTGTTGTTGTGGCCATTGCTTTGCTTTTGCTTTGCTTCGCTTTGCCTTGCCATTCCATTCCATTCCATTTTGGTCGTTTTCCAGTCAGTCTTCGTTCGGGCCCAAACGCGTTCGCTTGGCCAGCGCTCTCGTCACTCCCGATACCGATACCGATCCCGATACCCCCGCCCCCCCACACATATCGACGCCTTTGTGTGTGTGAGTGTGTGTGTGTGCGTGCCTACGTGTGTGCGTGTATGTGTGTGTTAACAAAATGTGATTAGCAAAAATACAAAGAAATCAGGCATAGTGGAACACAGGGCATTGTGGCTGAAACAACAGTCAACCCAACGACAGCGCACATACATAAATAAATACAACAATAAAAATATAGCAACTAAAAATATTAAAAAAATTATTTAAGAATATACACGAAATGCGAAAATTTGCATAAAAAGCAATGCGCTGGCGCGGCAACAAAGCGCGGCCGTTAAAAAATAAATAACGCCAACAATAATTCTGCACTTTTGTGCTTTATCGGCAGCGAGCGGCAGCAGCAGCAACAATTAAATTAATATTGAACTACACCCAAAGTTAACAAAAGTTAACAGGCAGCAACAGCAATAATACAATACAAAAAAAAAAAAAACACGGTTGCGGCTGACTTGGCTAAAAACAACAACACCACCAGCAGCAGCAACAACAAAAGGGGCAACAGTAACACAAGCAGCAGCAGCAACAACAACTGCAACATCAGCAACAACAATCTACCTTGTCTACCTTTTTTTTTGTGTGTGCCTTTCCAAGTGTTTTTGTTGCTGCAGCAAGAGAGCAGGAACCGCAGACAAAGAGAGCCGAAAAGAGAGGAGATCGGGGCTTAACTCCGACTTCGGACCAGTTCCAGTTGCGGCTAGTGACACTGACATGACCAGCTGTCCGCCAACGAACACAGATGCAGTCGTCCGGTGAGTTCGCCCATTTACCGTTCAAAATTCAAATTCGCCATCAAGCGCCGCTTATGAGAGCCTAAAAATCAAGCAAATGTGGATTAGTTTCGTAAAAGATCAAGTCTTTGGGTATTTTCATAAACATTTCTTGTGTATTTGTAAAATTTAACTCACAGAAGCCTTAAAAATTTGCTTAAATTATAATTTCATCATGGGTTAACTTACCTTCCGTGCAGGTAAAAATTTGTGCCAGGTAGCCAGGCCCTGGGGAATACACGATTGCAGGCTCCAAAGCCAAAGCCCCATTAGAATGTGCCAAAATGTGTGCCTGTGCTTCGGTGTTGGTGTTGGCCTTTTGTATACCTCGGTGTGTTCTTGTAGTTGTTGTGCTAATTCGCAGCGATTTCTTCGTTTGCGGCCTTTTCATTAATAAGTTTCACGCGCCGCTCATTTTTCAACATACTCGCACTCCTGTCACCCCTCGCCACGTCCACGTCCATGTCTCTGGATCGGATTACCGTGTTGATGTTGTCTTTACTTTTCGCAGTCCGAAAAAAAAGCGAACGGGTAGAACTGCGGGGAGTGCGGCAAATAATTTATAATTTTTTGTGTTGCTAATTCGTTGATGTCGGTAGTTTTTTGAGGCTTCCAGTGGGGTAGATAACATTTTAATTTAAACAGTGATGCAATTTAGCTAAGTTTCGATCTTATCTGAAGATAATTATGGATTCATTTTTGATAAATAATTTATGTAAACCCTGCAAATGTGTTTTTAGCCAGAATTAATATATTTTTTATTATTTAGTATTATTAACTGCTCACTTTGTAATGTGCACATGTGTTTTTAGCCAAAATTAATATATTTTTTATTATTTAGTATTAATTACTGCTCAATTTGTAATGTTTTTCAACAATTTGATTATCGTCCAACATTCTTTTGATACAAAAGTAATTTATTACCATTTATATTATGCTAAAAGTCTTTTAATTTGATTACAAAATACAAAAGTTATACAAAATTGACTAAATAAAAAGAAATTTTAGAAATAGGGCTGAACTCTAGTAGTTAATAAAGTTTTAAAACAAAAACTGTCTTTATACTTCTTCAATACAAATAGTAAAAGGTTCTTAAACAACACATACAAGCCTATCCCAAGTCACAGCCTTATAGTACCCCCAGATCACAACGTATATCTTTCCCACATTATCACCAGATACCCCACTCTCTCCCATCGATAACCAATAATTACCAATGACATCTGCAACCCAGATTTCAGAGCTCAGACAAATATATTATCAATCCGTGCCATACCAGCCCATCCCAACCCATCGCAGTTACCAGTCACCAGTCGCAACCCATCCCGCCCAGCGTCTGCGCATGCGTAGGGTAGCCAGAACGGAGGTGAGGAAAAACTAGTTTCCCCACAGCGACTAATACTAGTTATGCCGCCAAAAACCATTGCCCCCTTCCGTTGGCCAGACTTTGGACCGACATGTAATTGCAGTCGCAAGTTGCAAGTTGCAGGTTGCTGGTTGCTGGTTGCGAGTTGCCACTGGCAGCCTGTCGAGACACTTGACGCTCCTCCGGGAACGGCCAGGTATGACAATGGAATGCGCCAACAAGAACCAAACACTGCTCGCCGGGCACGCAATGCGACTCGGTTTCGGAGGAGCGGAATGCACGCTGGATCAGAATACGTATACGTCCAGGGTGACGGTTATGTGAGTCGGCGCGCCGGGTTCGCGGAAACTCCCTACAAGGAGATCGAGTGCCGCGGCGGAAGCGCAGGCGGAGGTGGCGAAATGGAGGCCGTGCCACTTGGCCGAATGGACCAGCCCTGGCCAACAGGTAGAGTTACTCATAACGGAGAATCTCTGCTCTATCTCGGTGTCTCAGCGTCTCTGTGGGAGAATTGAGTCATTCGCACGATCTTATGAAATACAAAAGAACTTTTATAAATCGAACGGCGATCTGTCACGTTTTTTAAGATCTGTGGAAAATGTCGTGTACTTTATTTTGGGTTAACCTTTAAGCAGTAATTCTGCATCATCGCTGGTAATATATAATATTATAAGTAGTCTTTCAAGCTTGGTTTTCAAGGGAAACTTTAATCATTTTTAATTTAGAATCTATGGCTAATATTTCAATCAATCCCGAAGTCTCTTTAATTATTGGATTAACAGAATAAAGAGTGTTAGATATTCTCCCTTCTGAAACACTCAACCGAAAGATATATTTAGTGAGTCTGTTAATTCCATTCCTGAACTCTGCCATTTTGTGGAGCAATGCAAATAGAATCTAAGCGGAGAATTATGGGGTCTCGGATTTTTGGCACAGCCTTTGTTTCCACTCTGTCTCCGAAATCTGGCGACCACGGCGCTCTCCCCCTTCGACCATAGCCCCCTCCTACCTGCTCCACCCCGCTCTTCTGGGGCATCGAAGCCGCGGGCTTCGTGTGTATTAACCTGCCGCACCGGTTTCGGTTTATGTTTTAGCCAACGCCATCATCCATTACTTATACCCTTACCCGTACATATGTGTGTTTCTATTTCTCTTTTAATTTTCTCTCGGGCGCTCAAAGTTGCTGCCGCTGTTGCTGCTGCTGCTGCTGCGGCGGCTGCGACTTGTTGCTGCTTCTTTATTTATTTTTTAACCAGTTTTTCTGTTTGTTGTTGGTGCTGCAACCTGAGCGCGAATGAGCCATAAATAACAACAACAACAACAACCACAACAACTCAAGCAGCTCTGTCTCTCCTTCACAGTCGCTGTCCCGGTTTCCAGGAAGCAAATGCCTGTCCGTCAGTCTTGTCCGCCTGTCCGCCAGAGGCCCAGGCCGTCTGCAATTCGCGTGCAGAGCTGACGGGCTGACTGGCCTCTTTGGATTATGCAACTCTTGGTTTTGGTTTTGGTTTTGGCTTTTGGTTTTTATTTGAAAATTTAATAACCCGGGCGTTGGCGTTTTCGTTGGCGTTGGCGTCTGCTTCCTTGATGGTGGGACAGCCGCGGGAAATGACTTTTCTGCCAGCTCTTTTCGTTGGTTTTTTGTTAAGCTGCCCACTCATTTGGCCAGCCAGCGAATTCCCCGGCTGATGATCCGCTAAGTCGCGGCTAATCCACGTCAGGAATTTTTGCGCATCTAATCAAAAGACACACTCAGTGTCGGCGTGTGCATTCCACGAAGGTCCAAAGACGTTGTTGGCCAACAAATTAGACGGCTATCAGGGCAAACAAGGGTGGCCGACAACAAGCATCATCGTTTACGGGAAACCCCACGGAAAACAGAAGGGAAACATTTCGCGGAATGGCTGGCTGGGAGGTGCTGCACTACACTTCGCATTCGAATTTTGGTTCACTTGAATAAACAAACACAATACGGGCGCAATCGATGTGTGCACAAATTCCCAATTATTCGCCGGTTCCATAAACATATTCTCCAGCCATAAAGATAGGAGAAAATAATTCTGAGGTATCATAATTCACCTGGATTTATAGTACTCCCAATGTCTATCCAGCAATTAGTGCTCGCACTAGTTCAAGTAGTGCCTTGGCAAGGGCATCTCAGTGCGCGTATCTGAGATAAGAGTCGAGGCAATGCAACAAGTATTCGGTGTCCGCTGAATATCTATTTGTATACAAAACTACTCGTATATATATGCACTTTAGCGGCACACGAGAATAGAAATGCTCTGGAGCATCAAGTATTTTTGGGGGCTCCGGACGAACCTCTGCTAGATTCGCGAGCGGACTACATAGTTCGCCTCAGCGAGTGCCGGGCGATAAGATAAAAAGTGGCTGCCAGAGG
This sequence comes from Drosophila orosa, assembly GCA_018904745.1. Classification (NCBI taxonomy): domain Eukaryota; kingdom Metazoa; phylum Arthropoda; class Insecta; order Diptera; family Drosophilidae; genus Drosophila; species Drosophila orosa. The sequence goes on from JAEIIH010023240.1 coordinate 9,743, forward strand.
CGCCTGAACTCTGGCAATGGGCCAACTCCACGACATGACACTGAAAAAATGCAGTGACTAAAATAGGCAACAACACCCGACTAATTCGCATTTGATCTAGACTGAATATTTGATCTTGTCTGATTCGGTGGGATTTTTAAGGAACTTGAAATGTGGAATAGAGCATAAACTATCTTTCTATTTGTGGAATTATTATAAACAACTGAATTTTTCACAGTTATACCGATGTTTACTTCGCAAATGATTAGCTGGAGGTATTTTATGAACATTTTCTATCGTATTTTTCAGAGATATTTGATTTGGCAGGTCTTATATTTTATTATTTAAATATTTCAAATAAATGTGTATTCTCCCAACCTAAATTCCCAATTAAAACCTTTAATAATTCCCTTATAGTTGCCACAGATGATGCAATTTGAGCAACCATAATTGGGAGACTTCTCCAAAGATGCACGACCTCTTCAACAAAGTGCTCGCCAAGCGCGATCTCTCCCGGGCCGGGGATCTCTTCTCCGTGCCGGATGCGGATATTGTAGACGACATCACGGAGGTGGTAGGTTGATCCTCATCCTAAGCTACTTTCAAAAGTTGCAACTCACCTGCCTTAACCCCTTGCAGCTCTCCGAGATCAGTCCCATCATCTCGCATGCAGACTATGTGAAGAACAACAATGACCAGAGTGTGGTGGAGATCTGTGTGACGCGGGTGCTCTCCTGCATCCGGGAAACGCGCACTGCGGAGCGCTATTGTGCCGCTCTAGTGGATTTGCTAAAGACCTGCCTGCTATGGAATCTCCAGCCATCGGGCACCACGAAAGAGGAGCCGCCACATGCCAAGATAGCCGCCGACATCATCTCCAGCATTTTTCTGGTAATATTTAATTAATATAAATTAGTCAAATAAAATAAATTAATATCTTAATCCTCCCCAGAACTACGACAAGAAGGAACTGATGAAAATTGCCTTGCCAGTGGCCGTCCAGTTCCTGCCAAAGGGTAACCGGGAGCTTTCCCGCAACCTGGCCAGTTACCTGTCGCTGGCGGCCATCGATCATGCTTGTCTGCTGAGTCCGCACACGGAGTCTGTGATGGACTCCATACTGTCGGGAAATTACGGCCTGCTTCGGGTTCTCTCCCAGGTTTACGAAGTAGCCCCGGAGGCAGTGACACCGCATGCTCCTCTGCTGATGCCTCTGCTGCCACAATGTGATCCCCAAGAGCGAATGGCGGTGTTCCAGTTGTATTTGCTGATCGTGCAGCAATCGCCCGAGGTGCTGGAGTCATGTGTGCCACAGCTGTGCGGATTCCTGCTCGACAGCGACACCTCCAGCATCACCATGCAGATCCTGCTGAAGCTGGCGCAACACTCGCCCAACCTTCTCGTCGATCACTTCGAGCAGCTGCGTCTGGCGGCCAAGACCAATCCGGGTACAATTCCGCTCTGCGCTCAGATCATGACCACAGCGGGTATTGGGAGCAAGGAGACGGCCCAGCAGGCACTGGACTTTGTGCTGGAGCACCTGCCCACCCAGGCACTGCTGCAGCAGGAGGCCACGCGACTCTGTTCCGCTTATCCTGTCCTGTTCACAGACAAGGTCCTGGCCTGTGTGCGGCAGAAGAACGCCGCTCTTAGCTCCCAGCAGGATGTGGGTAATGCGCTGGGGAACAAGATCTCCGGCGGAGTCACCATTGTCAGTCTGAACAGCTCCAGTCCCAGTCCACAGCTGAAGCCAGGTGAGCGTCCTATCTCTGGGAACTATTACAACGATTTATAAATAATAAACTAATGATTATGTATATCCCTAGCTCCCCTTGCCGCACCGTCCAGCAACACCACGATCATCCAGCAGGCCAGCGTAGCTAGTGCCACACCCATAGCTCCGCCTGCCTCCTCCTCAGCGCCCATTGCCACCTCCACGCCCGTCTCTACGGCCACGCCCACACCACAGCACGCGGGCTATACGCGGCGGGTGAAGTTGGGTGATTCCAGGAGCACGGGTCGCCTTCATCCCGCCAGCAATACGCACCGGAGTGTGACCCGGCTGAACGTGGCCAGCGGATCCGTCGGAGGACTCCACAAGAGCATGACCCGACTGAGCAACTCGCAGATTAACCAACAGCCAGGCGGCAGTTCCAATGGCAATGTGGTGGTGCAACCCGGTGCCACGCCCAAGACACCAACAGCCTTCAGCAATCCGCCCATAACGCCGGTGCCGCCACTAAGTAACAATGTGGTCATCACCGGGCACAATAAGCATGGGATTCCCGTGACCTCCGGCGGCGTGACTGTGACCACGTCGCCCTCGAAGGTGAGGCCACACTCCCAGGGCCCGTCGACGCTGCTCAACTCGAGCACGGTGCTGATGAAGTACAGCACGGATGCACTGAATCAGTCGGTAGGCTCGATCTCCATACCGCAAGCCGCAGCGGCGGCCACCACTGCGCCGGTTCAGACGCAGAACGCAGTGTCCGTACATCATGCCTCTCCGGCGCTGCCCACGGCTTCGAGCAATGGTAATGCCAAGTCGGTGATGAAGCTGCCCGTGAATGGAAATGTAAGTGGAGGGGAGATATATGTATATAGATACCCAAAACTGATCCTACAAAATCATCCTTTTTAGAGCGAAGTAATTGTGTCGGGACCCACGACCAATGTGGCACCGCGTCGCAGCGACAACACCAGCCGTACCTTGCTGAACGCCAACAGTGTGATGGACCAGCGAATGAGCACCTTCGAGCCGTACCAGATAATGCGCGATCCCGTCCAGCAGTTCTGCGAGAAGAACTTCAACTCGATCAAGTCGTATATGGACGAGGTGTCGCAGCATTTGCCACCACCGACGCGCTGCAGCATCGAGGGTAAGTCCTTGGCGGTTGCTTTTTTCTCAATCTCTAACTCCTTCGCCTGTCCATGCATCCCGCACATAAATACACACACCACACCACAAACACACATCACACAGTTTCCAATGAATTTGCAGAACGTCGGACCAAAAAGGTGGCCAAGCTGCATTTTGCCTGCCAAATCCGAGGACCCCATTGCCTGTACTCCAAGACTTGCTTTACGATGCGAACGCGCAATCCCAAGACCTGGATACATATGATGTTCCTGGACTTTCAAGTGCGGCATTTCGTGAGTGCTTACATTGCCTTATTTTCTTAGAGAACAGATTATAATCTCTGCATTGCAGGTCAAGGAGAAGTGCGTGCTGAGCACGCGTGAATCCGGTATTAGCAATCTCAAGAATATCTGGCAGATACTCAAGTGCGAGAACCGCAGCTTCACCGAGCTGGTTACCAGCCAGTTTCCGCAGGTCAAGGTGGGTTTGAGCAACAGGTTAAAAGAGCCTTAAATATTTTCTAAATATTTTTTAATCCCTTCCCTCTTTAGGACCGCGAAATTCTGGTGAATGAGCTGCGTCACTCGGGCTTCCTGGACGTGTTCGAGGTCTCCAAGACCGACAAGTCCAACCCGAATTGCAATGAACTGGAGTTCCAGTGGGGCTGCTTCTTGTGCAACCATCCAGACAAGGCGGTGGGCTTCCTCAATGGCAGCAATCAGCCCATGATAGAGGGCCAGTTGAAGGAGAAGAAGGGCAAGTGGCGACTCTTCAGGCGCTGGCGCACGCGCTACTTCACCCTGTCCGGTGCCCATCTGTCCTGCAAGGGATCTGTGAGTATATCGAAGAGGCATCTATTATAAATAAAGCTAAAATTACTAATTCCTTAGAGCGGCGGCGAGAGCATCGATGTGAACCAGATACGTTCGGTGAAGGTGTCGCGCGGAGCCCGCAACATACCCAAGGCCTTCGAGATCTTCACCGCCGATCAGACCCTTATACTCAAGCCCAAGGACGGCAAGAATGCCGAGGAGTGGGTGCAGTGCCTCAGCATTGTGGTGGCCCACTCGCAGGCCCGCGACAATCCCACGGCCAAGACGAATAGCTTGCCGGCCCGCAGCATGGGCAGCAGCAAACCCTCCTTCTAGGACTAGGATCCTGCGGGATCCATCCCCCAAATTGTGAGATTATTTGTAAATGTAAAGACAGAGCAACGGCAACACACAAAAGACAAACAAAAACAGACAAAGGAGCGGCGTCGACAGGACTTTGCTGTCTATATATAAACACACCATATATATAAACACACAATATGTCATTCTATATATACAGATATATATATATATATATATATACAGCCTATGCCTACGCCCATAGACTTACCTAGGTTTACTCACCATTTCAAGGGATTTCAAAAATTTTGCGAAATTGTTTTTTCATTTATAGTTGATTTTTATATACATACACATGTATTTAGTTTATGCTTATTTATTGTACGTGTATTAAACAAACAGCTTGCTTTCGAAACTTTCGAATGCGTTTATTATTTTCAGTACACAGGGTCTGGTCTGTTATCCCCTTTCTCACATTCCTGATGACTGAATAGCAAATTGTGGCTGCAATTATCATAATTTTGGCAATGCGGCAAGGAATTCCGTTTGAGGCGAGCTAGACATCCCGCAGAATCTCTGGCGTTTACTCATAAGCAATGTTATCTCTGGACAAAGCTAAATTTATACTAAATCTAGTGTGGCTTGATGGAGTGCGCTTTCTAAACAAATTTGAACTTAGTCTAGGATAAGTTTAATAATAGGATTTTCCATAATACTTGTTAACCCACTAATTTCAAACAGGGCTGCAGACAAAGAACTCAAGACGAAAAGTATGCAGCAGTGAAAATAAAAATGCTGCGGGTTATGCTATATAATTTAAATGCGAATCTAACCTAAACTCGCAGTAGATCTAAATCCACCTTGATCACCTGTGCTGAGGTCTAAGGAAGTCGTATGGAATGCGGCAATGATCTCGTTAAAATATGCCTTCCTTTGGACGTGGTTAAAACATTTAGAGCTGCAATCGATGGCACTCTTTACCGAATCGAATTGGACGCAAACATTTGTAACTAACTACGTAAAATTAAACAACAAGAAGTAGTTAACTGGACAATTAACAACAGTTTCCCTTATTTTTTTTTTTGACACAATTCAAGGCGTGGACCCATCACCGCCATTGGCATTGTGATCCGTTTCGTTTTGTTCGAGCAGCTGCGTCCAACTGGCATTCGTGCGGACCACCTCGATGTCCTGCCGCAGCTGCTGGAGCGGAGCATGCAGCTCCATGGGCAGGCCATCATCGAGGACGCGAGACACGTGCTCCAGTTGATTGGCATAGATCCTAAGGCGTTCCACATTGTTGTTATCCTGAGGCGAGTTTTGTACCTGAAGTAAGAGTTGAGCTCTTCCAGATTTTATGAATATTTTCCAATTACTTTACTAACCTGACTACCACTGACGTTCTGCAGGTATCCGCTGACCCTCGGGTCCTGTAACTGGCCGCCCGCCTGCCACATCTTGAGCAGATTCAGTATGCCCAAAGTGTCGCCCTGCTCGGAGTCCTGATTCGGCGAGAGCAGCCTCATCGGCGGGAACTCCGTGGTGGGCGACAGCTTCTTGTAGCTGCTGCACAGCGTGCTCAGGGTGCAGATGTCCTCGTTCAGGCGCTGGCCAGGATTAGTGGTTGTGGTGGTGGTAAGGATATGGGGTGCAGTAGAAGCAGTAGCGTGGTGGTTACATTGGCAATTAGTTTGGTTTGTCTCGACTCGAAGTCTCATTTTAAACGAAAGAGTGCGCTTTTGAACTTGATTTGGGACTGTCGAACCATCGAGATGTCGTTTGGATGATGTTTGAGAGATGGTAGAGTGATGATTGATGATTGATTGATTATGTGAAAGAAATTATAGCTAAAGATCAACGATTACGACTACAAAGCAAGACAACTCAAGAGGTAAATAAGCCAAGTAATTTATTCAAATTAGGATCTACAACTAAATACTAAATGAATCAAATAAAATAAGATCGCGATCGAGATGGGTGTACAACATATGAGAATATATCTGACGGTAAACGATAACGATATATAGAAATGTCTTCGAAGGATGCGCAACAGAAAAGTCCACAAAATGCTCAGCGGCGATCAAGTCTCTTAGAACCTTACGTCGATCTCGTTGCGATGGCGCTGCATCTCGGCCTTGGCGCCGCTCAGATCGCTGCCCTTGATCATCAGCTCCTGGGTGGCGTCCATGAGTTCGTCCTGCAGCTTCAGATTGACGTCCTCCAAGTCTTTTAGTTTCTCCAGCATGTCCTCCTTGTGCTGCTGCAGCTTGTTTCTGTAATAGGGTATTATTTTAAGGTTGAAAATGATGTTGAAGTTTGGTTTAATCTCCACTTACTTGTCAACAATCAATTGCTGTATGCAGTTGTCGTTGTCCAGCTGCACCAGTCTCAGGACCTTGAGCAATTTGGTCACCAAGGTGTCCACTTCGATCACCTGATCTACAACTGCCTGGGCGGTGCTGTACTCCATCAGGGAGGGCAGTTCCGCCAACTCCGCCAGCGAATCGTGGCAGCTCAGCTCTTCAGTGTTGCACTGATCGCGAGGACTACAAATTACAGGTTAGAAACTACTGGAATTAAAGGGAATCCGATATAGAGACTCACTTCATGGGCATGGCACTCATCTTATGCATGTGCAGCTCCATTTGCTGGCGATTGGTGATGGCCTGGGACAGCTGCTGCAGAGAGTCATCGCCTCCAACTCCACATCCATTGATATTGTTGTGATGGCTGCACTGGCTAATCAATTCCGTGGGCAACTCTATTTGGGAGATCATACCCGTGCAGGAGGAAACCATGTTGTGGGAATGGGAGTCGGGGTGTACGACATCCTCCAACACGTTGTCCATCATCAGCAGGCAGGGTTCCGTCTCCGAGTCCAGCATTTCCGTGGAGTCGGAGTCGTCTAGAGAAGATTAAACAAAATGATATTAATATTAAATATTTTTAAGGAGTTTCTAGGCTTCCTACCCCCATTGCCCTGCGGCTCCTGACCCGTGGCTCCTGCTGTGCTGGTGGCCTGGGTAGAGGCTCCTCCCACGCCATTCCGTTTACCCGCCTGGCGGAGGGACAGCCGCTTGCCGGAGTGAGTGGTGGCCTGGCGAATGGCACCGATGACGGCGGCAATGAAGGACTGATTGCGCTGCGGTGAAAGGGAGCCATCGCTGGCCAAGACCAAGGTGTGGATGGCATCGCCATTAGCTGCGGGACAAATGGGCAGGTCCAGGCCATTGGGCCTTTGGCCGTTCTGAACCTGTTCCGACTCCGCCTGGAAGCGAATGTCCTGCAAGAGAATTAACAATGAGTTACAGATAGTCGTAATACGAAATTAATGAGCTCACCTCCAAGTCCTGCTCGGAAATACTGTAGGAATAGACCAGCTGCTCCACCAATCCGTCCAGACGTGAGTGCAGTCCCGAGAGAGCCGTAGAGGCTCCAGCCACCGAGGCATTCTGCTGATGGATCAGCTCCCGGGACTTGTTCTCCAGGGCGGAGTACTTCGTTTGCAGCAGGCGGTTCTCTTGGCGGCGCTGCTCGTTGAGCCTCACCAGATGCCGGCACTCGTCGCGCAGAACCTTGGTCTCCTCCTCGCGATTGGTCAGTTGGGATTTGACCGCCTGGTAGTCCGCCTCCAGCTCCCGCAGAGCATCGCACTGTGCCGCCTTCTCGTGCTGCAGGAAATCCTGGAGCTCACTGGACTCCTGCTCGATGGCAGCCTTCTCTTGGAGGAGGACTTGCTGCGTGGCCAAGGATCGCCGCATTTCCATTTGAAGAGCGCGACACATGGCCCTCAGTTGGCCTATTTCCTGCTGCCTCTCGAATAGCTCGTGGCCGCTCATCTGGATCTGTGACTCCAGCATCAGAAGACTGTCGTGGCCACTGCCATCGCCGCTGTCATCCGATGTGGGTGTTCCGGCACTGGCACTGACCACTCGGGCCAGCTCCAGCATCCCCATGACCCGCTCTGTGTTCAGGTGCAGCTCCTGTTGCATGGCCAGCTTCTCCTCCCGCTCCCGCTGCAGTTTGCCACTCAGTTGGCGAACCTCCTGACGCAGTTGCTCTATCTCTGAGTCTCTCTGATCGGGTTCTGCCTGGGTACTTTGATTCCTTTGCTCTACGGCATCCAGGGCGCGTGTCTGTAGGAGACCACCGCCTAGGACCTGTTCCAAATCCTCGCCGGTCAGCGCCGTTTGCACCGCAGTCTCATGATAGATGCGTGTCCTGGGCGCCACCGGCTGCGGTCTCCGCAAGGAGTTTACCTTCGCAGTGGCGGGAGCCAAGCTCCTGCGACTCGTAGGAACCACCATCACCGACGAGGTCATGCGAGCGTCCACTGCGGCCGCACGACTGATGGAATTGCTCCTGGACAGGCGACCTCCCGTCAGATCCTCAACAGACTGCTGCTTCCGACGTCGTGGCAGAGTTCCGCCTGGCGCTGGACTGCCTCGCATACGGTTCGCGGTGACATCCGGGGTCACTGACATCCCGCGACGTGCTGCTCCTCGATTTGCCGGCCAACGGCCATCGTCGGAGGGAGTGCCCGGTGTTCGGGCCCGGCTCAACGAGGGAGTTCTCTGTACCTGGACTAGCCGCTGCACAGACTGCGCTCGATTCAGGGCATTGGGCAGGGTATCCGGTTTCTGGGGGCGTGCCAGGCGGGCGGAAGTGGGTGTAGCCGTGGAACTAGGTACGCGGAAGGACGCGGAGGACAGGCGCGATTTGTTGTTGTTGGCAGGTGTGGCAGGTGACCCCGGCGCTGCACTGTTCCTGGGCAGGCTCTCCGCTCTCTTGAGATTAGCCACTCGTCCTCGTAATTGATCCTTGGGCGGAGTGGTGGCCCCCTGCTCGGGCTCGAACATGGCCACCTTCTTCTTCACCGAGCCATTTGTTCTTCGCGGTGGCGATGTCTTTTCGCTGCCCGCCTCACTGGGTGTCTGGGTAACCGTGGTGGTGGTGGTGGTCACCTTCAGCTCACAACTGTCATAGATATCTTCCAGGCCATTGCTGCTGGTGTAACCACCGCTGGTGCTGCTGAGACCGCGCTGGAGGGTCACTCGCGAGAGGCAGCAACTGCTGGCCACGTCCAGGCCACTGTCACTGCCATCACAGTTGCTGGGCGCCACACCCGATTCACTCAGCTCCAGGCTGGTCATGCCCACCACCAGCTGCTGCTCCTCCAGGCAGATCATCTGCTCCTGCTGCTGCTGCAGCTGCTGTTCATCCGGTTGCGATGCCATCTCAAAGAGAGTGGCGGACATGGCAAAGCTCTGTGGATAACATAAAGAAAAGGTGATTGGTTAGTATGCAACACTGATGGAAAAGTAGAATAATGTTCTGGATAATATTATACAATAAGATCTGTGTCTGTTTATATATTTCTTGACTTATTATACCATAAACCTCTTTAAAATCAGGACAATCGTTCTTAAAAATTCCTTTCTCTCGATTCAACAATATAAATAATAACAAACTTTTTCCCTGTGCAGTGATTCACTTGGTGGCGACCCACATTTGTGGATGAGTATTTTTGGGATGCCTGGCATTTCGGACTGATCCCCATTTCCCGCTCCCATTCTCTCGGCATGCGACACAGCAGCAGCTAAATGCAAACAAGTTGCATGCCACCGACCTTTTCCCGAATGCAAAAATAGGATTCTCGAGTACAATTCATTTTTTCGGTCAAGTTGCCCGGCACGCAACCAGCACGAACAGATGGACGATGGACTTGGTCGATGGACATTGGTGGACATTGCATCGTGACCGGCAGGACCAGTCGTCGTCGACTGGGGCCCCCTCAGGCTGTGATTGACTTGAACTAGTTCACTGGCGAAGGCGACAGTCACGGCATGAAAAATGCATGAAGTGGGGCCAACACCTGCCGACATCCCAAATATAACTGGGCCATCCGTCGCCTGGGTTTTGACGTAAATAAATTATGAGTAGCATTGTCTCGTGGGGTCGTCATCGTCGAAATGCCCGTACCCGTACTTGCACACACATTTTGTGTGTGTCTGTCTTTTTGTGGCTGGTTCTGTGGCACGTTGACCCAACTCGCAGACAGCTGTGGCCCATCATTGCGGAACTTTCCAAATTCGCATCCAATTTGGCATGCCACAACAATGTTGTGTCCCAGAAGTTAGCTTCGCACCCTATCGCAGCCATCATCTTCATATTTCTAGTTGACTTACATTAAGATAAACACATGGCCAGGTGGGAGTCGGTAGAGCATATTTCAAAAGGGTTATGGAGTTGATTAAATGAAGAAAAACTAAACTGAATTAATCAATATAGAAATAAAGGAAAGAAGCTCTGGAAAAAATAATACAAAATATTCTAGCCTGACAAATAAAATATAAAATTTAGTGTAAGAGTATCCCCTTTTCCCCAACATTAAAATAAAAGTTTTTTTATAATAATTTGCAGCATGTTTGGCTTTACATTACAGTCGCAGTTAGACACACGTCATTAGCGTCATGTTTGTTATGCGATCTCCCAGCGATTTGGCCAAAATTGGGCGATTTCATCAGCGAAGGGAGATCTTAATGAAGTTGCTCCAGTTTTTCGTCAAATTGGAAGTTTATTTGAGGCGAATTACCGTACATTGCGAGTGGCCGCCAACAGACTTGGCCAACTGCCAACCGGTTTGGCTGGCCGTCCCTTCCGCTCCCCTTGTACATATATTCCCGTCTTTTCATTTATTTTCTTTGCTCCAGGTAGAAATGCCAGAAGATCCTGTAAACGGCCTTAAAGGCTGTCTCGAGTCGTGCCTGCCTGCCTGCCTGCTTGCCTGCCTGCCACTCGGGCAATGCTCGAGTTGACTTTAAAGGCCGGCTTGGACTCGTTTTCCCATCTAGACATGTAGACATCTAGACATCTAGACAAGACAGCCCCCTAATGAAGACCACTCGAGAGCGTTGAATGGGAAAGAATCCAAGGGCCACCTCCTCCAGCAAGGCCTCCTTCTCAATCCTCTATTTGCAGCTCCTCCTGCTGGGCGAACCCCCCAAGAAGGGCGCTAAAAGGGGCTAAGCGAAGCCATAAACAGTCACATGTCCACACACACACAAAGTATTTGCTGGATACTAAACACACACACAAAGTATCTGCAAGATACTGGATACACATTGTGGCTGCCAAGCCTAGGAAAAGGAAGGGTACAGGAACGGGAACGAGATCGGGAACGGAATGAAGTTGTCGCCGCTAATCCACGAATCGATCCAAGTGCCAAGTGGCCCTGGCAGTGAAAGATGCAAGTCTGCCGAGATGCCAGCAGAAACTCGTTTCGCATCCGAGGCTGGCGTTTTATCGAAGCCAGCTCTCCGGTCTGTCACTGTGTCTATGCCAAGGCGTTTGGCGGAATTGTGTGAATAAACCGGAACTGACGCTGCATGTGTGCACTGCGAAAAAATCGAATCGGTTTCTAACACATATGTTAAAGTCAAAAATTCACATTTAAAAACATATAGTGGCTTTGAAATTAATTTATTAATAAGAACAATATTTCCTTATCTTTTGGGGACTGTAAAAGTTATTGAGAAGGCCACACTTTGATGTGGTTTTCCCTGTGCAACAACTTGCAACATTAAGTTGCCACATTGTTTGAACGGATAATAGTTCAAGGCGAAAGCTATAAAAGTACATAGGGAATACTTGGTTGCCCGCGGAGAATGGAAAACCCTTGAGGGCGATGTCGTCACGGCCCATTAACTCCAATCAATGGACAAGTGTACGGCTCTTCCTCTCTCTCTCTCTCTTGGGGAGGAGGCCCTGCTAATTCGATTAAGGCGCTCGGCAGAGCAAAAATAGAGACCCAGGCCCAGGCGACGTCGCGATGTCGCTGACTTTGCCAAGTTAATTGCACTTAGCCGGGTTGCGTGGATGGCAAGTGGTAAAATGGGAAATGGGAAAAGTCGGAGAGTTGCAAGTGCCACAAGTGGCGCGCTTAACGCTTCGCTCGGCATTAATTGCAGCGTTTGATGTCTAGGATGCGTTGTCTGGCGGTGACTGTCAAACTCCCCGATCTCCCAGAGATCTGCCATTCATCGCGGATTAGCAAGCATTCATTGAACTGTGAGGGGGTCTCATCTCAACGATTTCGCTGATTTTACAACCTCAGAAGCTCAGAAGTGAGAGTTAAGCTGGATTAAGAGAGAGAGGTCTCCTAGACAGGTAGCTATATTTCTCACAACTCTTTGGTTATAAAAACATTTATGACATATTCGTGCAATTTTTCCTCTCACTCTCTCTAATTTAAATCCGACTGCTGATCCGCAGAATTCAACGGATTATCGCATCTCTGTGGACGGACAAGCTATTTTTCTGGGAACCGCTCGGCAATTTGTTCCTCAATTATGCATTCCCACACAGCCAGATATACGAGTATGATGTACAGACTCCAAATCACATGACAATTGCGACCTGCATCTGCATAAACAGTGCGTTTCAAAAGTATAGGGACAATTTATAAATAAATTTATTAGTTTGTTCAACATATTAAGTTTTTAAAGAACTTAAGAGATTGTAAGTGTGAAGCATTTTCTAAAAACATAAAATAAAACCAAGAACAAAGTTTCAATTGAGAAAATATTCGTTTAATTATAATTATGTAGAAATATAAATTCTATCAAATATATTTCCATTTGAAAACCTTTTTTGTATT